>JBBHKE010003245.1:0-50361 GCA_037447655.1 Zygnema cylindricum
AAAAAAAAATCTCTTGTTTAAGAGGAAGACATTTTCAATTTTGAAATTTTGACAAAGAGAGGGATTTTTTTCGAACTGGATACAAAAAAGGATTTTATCGATCTAAAAAACGGTTTTAACGAACAATTTTAACAAAATAAACGAAATATAAAAAACAAAAACGGAACGGAAAAAAAAGAAATTTAAACACAAACGGAAATGGAAACAGAGAAGCGGTAGTCGAGAGAAAAGTTAAAAGTCAAGAAGTTGAGAGAAACAAATAAACAAACGAGGGAAAAAAAAAATAATTATATCTTTTTTGGTTTATCAATGTAAATATAAATGTATTCTATTATTTGAAACCATAAAATGGGAAATTGGGAAAATCGGTGGGAAAAATGGGAGAAATTGAGAAGAGGGAGAGGAGAGGAGAGGAGAAGGAAAGAGAGGGGAAGGAGAGAGGGACAGTGGGGAGGAGAGGAGAGGAAAGGAGAGGAGGATTAGAGGAGAAGAGTGGAGAGGGAAGGGAGGTAACGGACTTTGTTGGTTACATTGTCAAATATGATGTGGATTTTCTAGAATACTCTAATGGACATTTACCCTTTAAGAGAAATTCTCATTTTTGTGGACACCAAAATAAAATATTTTTTTATGTCAGAATGTTCACCGCTTTTAACCAAATTTACAACTCACTTTACCTCATTCTTTTCAAAAATGTTTAAACCAATAAAAGTAAATCGGTTTTTTTTTTTGTATTATCTTATTTGAAAAGAACTTAAAAAACCTTAAAAAACCTTAAAAAACCTTTAAAATAATGGAAAAGGTGACTGTTGTATTCTGGCGACATTGTGTTGGCGAATCTTGTCTCAATAATAATATATTATAAATAAATTTCGATTATTTAATTATTAACGTTATTTTTTGTACTCAGCAAAATGCCTGTAGTGAAGAAAAAGTAAACAGTTGATTCTTAATAAAGACAGGTCTCCACTTAGAGTCTATACAAACCTCAAAAACCTTGAAATCCCTAAAAAAACCTTAAAATACCCTAAGAAACCTTAAAAAATCCTTAAAAGTCTATCTCGCTTAAAAGGAGGCCTTGATATATAATGATAAAGATGCGACACTATCTATTGTGTTGTTTTTCATTGAAAAGGTTAGCATCAAACAATGTTAGTAGGTAGAGGAAGATTCTGATTATTAATTGAAATTCTCATTTTTAATCGCGTCTTTATTACTAATTGCCATTCTTATTATTAATTTCATGTCTGATAGCTCATTGAGATCTTTATATTTTTATTGCAATACTTATAATTAATTATTATTATTTATTGAGATTTTTATCGTTCATTGAGATCCTTATCATTCATTGAGACTCTAATGGTTTACTATCGTGTTTTCTTAATGTACTATTGCCTTACATTGAAACTTATAGTATTATTTTTTGTTTAAAAACTCTTGTTTCGATAACAGCCGTTTGTCGGGTGGCTTGGTGCATTGTTAGTATTACAAATATGACACTGTTGAGAAGATTTTGCAAAACTAATCACACAATTATGTTAAGGATTATTTAGTTTAGTCTTTTGGTCGACATATTTGGTAGATTGAGAGATATTTTGGATGAGTTTCCACGAACTTGTGGTCAAATTTTTTTCCGTGAGGAAGGTCTTTGCGATCATTTCTGCTTCCTCGGTCCTTGACCTTCTTCTGTCCTTTAACTTTTTCTTCTTTTCCTTCTCTTTGGTGTCTTTATTTCTTTTTATCATAAGCGCTTATCAGTGGCTTCCCACTGCTTTTTCAACTGTTTGAATTTTAGCTAGCATGACACCTCAAATATGGCAATATATCCCATCTCATTTCATCTCAGCTAATCATACAATAATGAACCTTGCAATTTTTTGCAGCTTTTCACACGCGCGAGCATGCTGATTGGGTCCACACCTAGTTTTCTCCGCGCGACTGTATGTTTAGGGTTAATTTATCTCTTTTTTTTTGTTTTATTGTAAAAAAAACACAAAACAAACCCTATGAACCTATTGCGATACCCGATTACGGCGTGTGGTACTATCTCTTCCCGGTGTGGACACAGTGACACACGGTTTTCTTTATTGGCCCTCGTAACGAACCTAGGTTGTATCATATCATATCGTACCACATTGTACCATATCATACCATATCGTGCTGTGTCATGTCATGTCAACGTTTCATATTGTATCGTACAATATCATACCATATTGTACCACATCGTATCATGTCGTATCATGTCGTATCATATCATATCATATCGTACAGTACCAAACCGTATCTTATCGTATCGTATCATGTCGTATCATATCGTACAGCACCGAACCGTATCTTATCGTATCGTATCGTCGCATCATATCGCATCGAAACAAAAAATAAAAAATACGTTCCTTGCTTTTATTGAAAGCTCGGAAAATTGAATCAGGATCTATGAATAACGAATTGGTTAAAAACACATGCATATTATACAACCGTATTGTAACGGAAAAGATAGGAAAAAAAAATAAAAAATCCCCATGTCCCCTTGGTTCTGAGGTTAACCGTAATCGAGCATTCCCTCCAACGTGGTGCTTCCTGCAAACAAGAAGACAAAACCAAAAGAAGAAAGAAGAAAAAAAAACAAAAAAAAAAACTGTCAAAGAAACTATCAAAAAAATGTCAAGAACAGAACAACTTGTGGTCCTCCCACTTGAAGTGGTACCGGTATAATCTCCACTATTTTTACCTCTTTTCGAGAGGTTTTTATCCTTTTTTTGGGAGGTTATTCGGTTAAAACACCAAATTGCCGCAGACGTAACTCCCTCTCCCTCCCTCTCTTTCCCTCTCCCCCTCTCCCCCACTCCCTCTCTCAACCACTCCCCCTCCTTCCCTCTCCTCTTTTCCAATCAGCTGCCAGCAAGCACCAATGGTAAGTAAAATCTCCTAAATTATTATTATTGGAACGCTAAATTATGATCAATATTTCAATTAATGGAACACTTTTGTAAAAGTTGAAAAGCAAAATTTGAATAACCGCGACAAAAAACTATTGATCCGTTTAATCTGGTTTAAGTCGGTTTAATCACCTTATTATCATACAATGCTATGCAGTCCAATCTCAAAAAAGGTGGGCAACTCTCAAAAAAATGTTTGTTCCTTCACTCGTTCTCCCAGTAAACCTCCATAAAGCTATTCGAAACAAATATATTATTAGAAATAACAATATGCCGCCTCCAGTGCTTGAACCAAGAGACCGATGTTTTTTAAATAAGTTTGGGAGTACAAAATCTCTACAGCTTCAGTGCCCATCTTTATTAGAATGTCTAATAACACTAATTCGGTCGAAACTTTTTTCGGCTGAGACTTTTTTTGATCGAGACTTTTTTCGGTTAAAACTTTTTTCAGTCAAGGATTTTTTCGGTCGAGACTTTTTCGGCCGAAAATCATAAAAGAGTGTTAACAACACTATTCAAGTGTGGGACTACAATCGGGCCACTTCTTCTTACACTAAATTAGTATTATATATTATAATTTCGCATTAACACTTATAAATCCTTAACGTTAATGACAATGGGCAGTGTGATATTTTATATCGCTGGTCTAACAAAACCAATTTATCAAAACCGATATTGGACCAAGTATAAACTGGTCCAGGTAGCTGATATTATCAGTACCTGGTCGTCAATTGTATATTATATATAATTCAATATATTGGTTATCTGCAGATCCGATATATGCCCATTTATCGGTTTTCGGTCAAGGACCACCAATATATGACACTGTCTACAGCTGAGGACTAGGAGCCCATCCTACAAAAATTTTACGGAAAACTTCACAGAAAACTCTACAGACAAATTTGCCAAGATTCTGCTTAGCGACGAGAATCTCACGTCCCGAAAAAACGGTTATTCCGGTACCACTTCCAATTGGAGTCCCACTACTGCCTGATTGAATGTACTTTAAATACAGTGAAAAGTTGAAAAAAAAATATATACCTTCATTTCGAATGGTCATATTTCCTCCGAATTCTGCGTCGTGAACTTCGTCACTCGCGAGTTCAATTCCAGCACTGGTCACAATATATGGAAATGCGAGACAAGGAGCCATAGGAGATTTTGCTATCTTCAAAAATCTTTGACCTGTTCATCATAAGCCGACAACAAAATGGAAAACGATCAAACAAATAAAATAAATAAATGAATATGTATCTCCAACAGACACTGCTTTTCGTTTTCTGTTAAACAATCATCAACCTTATTATGCTTCACAAAGGATTTAGAATAACATACACACATTTTTACCTTTGTCTGGAAATTTGGAAAGAAGAATACCCTTTTTCAAAAATTTCAGGATTTCAACATTTCTAACCTTCTAATTTCTAAAGAAAGAGCGAGAGAGAGAGAGAGGGCGAGGGAGAGGGAGGGAGAGAAAGGGAGGGAAAGAGGGGGAGAGGGGAGAAAGAGAGAGAGGGAGGGACTTTGTAAGAGGAATTTGGCCATATTCACCTGCAAAACTTTCGAGAATAAGACGAATATTGACACAATGGGACCATTTGGTTCCTAATGCCGCTATCACCTTCTGTTCCGTCCAATCCACACTATTTGGGTGTCGGTTCGCCCCCGGTTTGACTGCCCAATTCAAATAAACATTTAAAGAAAGAAAAAAAAGTAGCAAAAAGATAATTTTAGAGTCAGTTAGAATTTTAGAATGCGTCGTTATAGTTTGGCTTCACTCTACTCTTATTTTAGTCCAAAAAGTTAAGGAATATATTCTATTAGGAGATAATTGGGGCACTGATTTTCACCATTTTCCTAAGTTTCGTGTGGATTTTTAAGATTTGCTGGAGGAAAAAAAAACCTCGACAACAGTCTTGTACTAGACAAAGAAATTCGAAAAGTTTTGAGCCACATATTGTATTCTAAATGAGATTAGCACAACAAGGATGGAGTCAGAAATGTTATAAGGTTATTAAGTAAAAGTTAAGGTTTGTTTACCGTAGAAAAATATGTTAACCAACAAAAAATGTAGAAGAAATAGGTCACTAAATTCGAATCACCGGCCATAAGGTTGAATATCGAGAACTAATGTGATCATGACGGAAAAAACTTGTAACGCAAAATTTTAAATATCGTACCATAACTGGCCATGTTCCAGATGTCGATTATTTTTGTCTTATGTGAAAATCCAAAAGAGATCAAAAGCAAACTGGCACTTTAAGAAGAGAGAATCGAGGAAAAAAGGAATAGTAGGAAGAATCCTAGAATTTGAGAAAGTCAATGAGGAACGGAAAGACACATGAGCTGTCCAGGAAAAAAAGGCAGGAGAGGCAAAAACTTACCAAAGTCATAAGTTGCCTCAGTTTTTCCGACACTCCCACTTGTCGTCACCTGATTGGTCACGAGAACAGGTATTCGAAAAAGTTCGGCAAAATACCTGAATGAATACTTTTTCCCGAAAACAAATGTTAGTTTTTCCCAAAAACAAATGGTTGATTTTTTTCCAGAAAACGAATTCAGTTCTTTCTCGGAAGCAAATGATTAGTTTTTTTCCCAAAAACAAACAGTTTGACGGACTAATATGTCTTCAAAAATGAAAAAAAATGGATCAATCCTAATTGGTCGTAAAATCAAGGGCAGTCAATAAATGATACTTTCCTCACTATTAACGTTTATGACACTAATTCCCTCGGGCAATTTTTTGAGCAGGAAAAACAAAAACATAGTTTTAACAACACTATAAAAAAAAAAAAAAAAAAAGAAAGAAAAAAAGAGGAAAACAAAAAAAGGGCAGCATTGCACCATGACACCAAGTCACCCAACCCAGATTAAACAATGTACCGTTATTAGTGTTGAATTTTTTTTGCCAATCAAATCAACATATCTTCGTGCACACCTGCCCAATTTTCACTTAAACAGCAATAAGAAGGTAAGAACCTTATGTTCCCATTGCAACAGCCGAATGAATGACCCGGAAAGTCCTTCCTTTCCCTCTCCCTCTCCGAAGAGAGGAAGAGGGAGAGGCAGAAGAGGAAGAGAGGGAGAGGGAGAGGGAAAGGGAGAGGGAGAGGTCTATCGGAAGGTAAGTATCTAACCATTCCACTACATTCGTCAAATTAAGAATTCGACAAGTGTGCACGGAGAAAAATGAGCAGAACGGCCGAAAAAAAAATTAACGCGAATAACGACATACGGTTTCTACTATTAACTTTAATTTCCCATTATAACAGGAATAACTCCTTCAAGATTAACCATATGGATAGGAAATAATTATGGTTGCATTAATTCAAAAATCTGGATTAAAATGTTCACAAAAAAAATCATAAAAAAATTTATAAAAAGTTTCCTAAAAAAATTCTGAAAATTTCCTAAAATAATTTCTGAAAAAATTCCTTTCTTGTATACCGTGAACCACGCTACTTTTGGTGTACACCAAAAACAGACAAATAGGAGTTGAATTATTGTCCAGTTTAATCACACTGAGAGATTTTTTCAGAACAAAGCTCATTCAGGAGATTATCATTGGACAAAACAATATATAAACAAACAAAAATGAAATAAAAAATAACAAGTTAAAAATGAATGTGAAAGGAAAAATACCCACTTGAGAGTGGAGGCTTGTTTTGACAAAAGCTCTTGTCTTTCTCTTAAACGATCCCTCCCAAATTCACTGCGAAAAAAAGCAAAAAAAAAAAAAAAAAAAAAAAAAAAACATATAAAATGAAATGATCTTTCAAAAAAAAAAAAATTGTGTTATTATTACACCACAAAAAAATGTCGCCAAAAAGCTGGTTCCTCCCACCTAAATGATAACCTACTTTCTTTTAAACATCTGAAAGAATTCAATTTTGTGCAACTATTCTGCTTTAGTTCGTCTTCTTTTTTCTTTTAGGATCTTTTTTTCTGTTTTTTTTCTCCTACAGGATACTGCCCCTTGCATTTTCTTAAAGAGTTTTTTGCTAAACGTATATAATAATATCCTGCATGGATGTTTTAACTAAATCCTTGACATATGTACCCAAAAAAACTCACAAAAATGTTAAAAAACTCGGTCAAAGTCGGTATCTAAAAAAAAAAAATCAAAAAATATTTTCAAAAAAGATTAAAGTATTTGGAGTCCCACCTTCGAACAAGAGCCGCAATGCTATCCACCACTACAAGACGAACTTTTCGGGCGATCATGACCTCCTCCAGGCCTTGCAGTCTGCCACCTCAGCTTCCCTCCTCCTTCAGAATCATTTTTCTCTCCCTTTCTACTTTAAGTCCATAAGTCCAAACTTACGGCCGGGTTTCAAAAACGGTCTTAAATTGTTGCAATCGCAGAACTCTGACCCAAATGCAGAACACAAAAATACATCAAAGACATCATCCTCTGTCTGGTAAAGAAGGTCAAAAGTTTCAATTCAAAAAAAGAAAAACCAATAAAAAGAACTGTAGCTGATTAAGAAAAGACTTGCAGAAAAATATAAAGATTTGTATTGAGAGTAGCCGAAGAAAATTAGTACCTTTACTACTCGAAGTTATCCTAAAACTAAAACGTTTACATTCAGTGTCTAGAAACAACATGGCTTAATATAAACAGAAAACTTGAACAAAATTTAACATAAAATAAAAAATTTAGTATTGTCACAGACACCGAGCTACAAGGACGTCTTAGGAAAAGACGTTTTTTTCTTATTTGCTAAAGAAATTCTAGTCACATACAATAAGCATATTTGGAGCTATTTTATTATTGACGAATATAAAGAGCAATTTGAAACAGGATTTGAATAGGAAGCATCTGTATTTGATATCAAGAAAACATAGAATAGGATTCTGTGATATGGAACTAACCTTTCTACGACTTCTGAGGCAGTTGAGGGAACCACCACAAGAACTTGAGAAGTGAGCTGTAAATCCCCAAAAGCATATTTTTTTTTAAGTTTTAACTGACATAAGTAAATTAATTCTGCGACTTCCTGCGTTCTATTAACTCGCAGAAATTGTCAACTTCGGTTTAACTTTGTTTGACTTTGGTTTGACTTTGTTGATGGTTGACAGGACCTAATCATTGGTGACATTTTCAACTGCCAACAGAAACTGCCCATGCAACTCTTTGAAAACTTTCTTACAACTATCAGACAGAATTATCCATATATATAGTTCACAAAAATAAACGACTACCTGACTTTCATCCAGACTGTTAACCGCACATAATTTTTTGATAGACGATACTCATTCCCAACAAAAAGAAACAAAACAGAATAATCAAATTCCTCCAACGATAGTTATAAACAAGAAGTAACAAACAAATTTTCTAAGTTAGAAAAAAATTGCCTACAAGATTACCTGTTCAATAGAAGCAACATCTGCAAATTCATCCGGAAATCTCGACTGAGCAATTTCAACTAACCTGCAATAAGACTACCAGCTTCTAATGTTAAGTTTTGGAAAAGACTTAAAAACTAATCAAACTAATCTTGTCTTCTGGAAAAGTTCTATTTAAAAAATGAAAGATCTTGAGGAAAAGTTATCGATAGAAAATGAACCCTTGAAAAATGGAAAGCAATGCAAAGTCTATGAGTGGAAAAGACTTAAAGTTAACAGCAGAGATCATTATAATATGAAAAACCAAGAAACATCAATATTCAAACAATAAAAAAAAGAAACATAAAGTGAAAAATAATAATACTAATCTGCAATTAGCTACTTTTGTACTGGGTCCAACTGCCAAATGTTGACAAAACAAGCAGAAGAAAGCAAAAATATGCTCTTATTGAATTAAATTTTATCATATTTTAGGCAATTAGAAAGACTCACCTCTTAGAGGTAAACTTATTTTCCGTGTCAATATATACCACAGAACCGTGAAGTCCTCCATATGCTTCGGGCAGAGTGGCAAAAACTGAAGCCATCAAACAAAACTGATACAACTCCCACCAATTATTTTTAGAAACATAGGAAATAGTATTTAACAAAAAGTCAACGACCATCAGATGTCAAAAGAATGTACATATAGATAGATAGAGAGATAGAGAGATAGAGATAGTGATAGCGATAGAGATAGAGATGAGAGAGGGGGAGGGAGGGAGGGAGAGAGGGAGGGAGGGAGAGAGGGGAAGAGAGAGAGGGGGAGGGAGGGAGGGAAGGATGGAGGGGGAGGGGGGGAGAGAGAGAGAGAGGGGGGGGGGAGAGAGAGAGAGAGAGAGAGAGAGAGAGAGAGAGAGAGAGAGAGAGAGAGAGAGAGAGAGAGAGAGGAGAGGAGAGGAGGAGAAGAGAGGAGAGGAGAGAGGAGAGGAGAGGAGAGAAGAGAGGAGAGGAGAGGAGAGGAGAGAGAGCGAGAGGGAGAGAGGGAGAGAGAAAGAAAGAGAGAAAGAGGGAGAGAGAGAGAGAGAAAGAAAGAGAGAGAGAGAGAGAGGAGAGAGAGAGAGGGAGAGAGAGAGAGAAAGAGAGAGAGAGCGAGAGAGTTGAAAAAGGACAATATATACTACACCCGCCGAAACCACTCCAGAAACCTATTACAAAAGAAGAAAACTCGCATACAAACACATGATCCCATAATCAGTTTCACGAAAAGAAAACGGAGGTCACACTTGAAAAAAACGGATGGGAAATTAGAATCATAGGAAAGAGGTGTACCTGGGTCTTTCCATGTCCGGCCGGTCCTACTAGTTCCGTTATTGCTCCAAGGGGAAGACCTCCATAAAGAGCCTCGTCTAAAGGAGCCAAATGGGTGGCGAGGTAATGTTGGGCGGTGGAATTGGAAGTTTTCTCATTCAACATATCGAGAACCTGTTCGAAAAAAAAAAAATGTTTTTACTCAAGGGTTCACGAGCAAGTTGAGAGAGAGGGGGACAGAGAGAGAGAGGGACAGAGAGAGAGAGATTAAATACTATGGCTGATCGAGTTATGAATTGAATACCATGAAAATTAATAGTTACGAATCAGAATACCCAATTGCCAAATGTCATAGGTGCTGCCATACCAAGATTTCCTATCAGATGTCTCCATAGGTTTAATATGCAAAAAAGTACTAAACAATAACAGTACTATACGCGTACAGAACACATACTTTACAATTTAGTATTCATAATTTCGTCTGTTCGCACATTATTGCCTGTATAGTTAAGCGACGCATTTAATCTCTGGATATAACCAGCCTTTTCAGCGTCTATAAATGCACCAACAGAAGGGAAAAACCCTAATAATCACAGCTCGGTGAATTCGAAGATCCAAAAAAACCCTTTGTGTATGTTTGGGCATCATCCAATAGTTTTTAAAAATTGTGTACGGATTTCAACTTACATTTCTACAAGGAGGACAAATATCCCTACTGATAATAAGTACAGCTTCCCGTATGGCGTCCAATGGGACGTCCAGCAACTCTAATAGATCCATTTCTGTTTTGCTCAAAACATCCTGCATATAAAACCAAAAAATAAACCAAACAAAAAGCCAAATACTAGGTCAAATAATAGGCCAAAGAAAAAAACCAGATAATAGACCAAATAATAAGCCAAAAAATAGGCCAAATCCAGACGTTAAGCAAATTAACAACAAAACAGAGTCAAGAAAAACAGGTATGTGAAAGGGTAAGAAAGTGAACGATAAAACAATGAGTCGATAAAAACAGGTACATGAAAAGGCCGAGGATTTGACATATTTAAGGTCGAAAGTTAACAATAATACAATTGAGTCGGAAAAAACAGGTATATGAAATGGCCGAGGACTTGTACTCGGTGTAATTATTTGATGCAGTTCCTCTTTCAGTGAATGAAGAAGCAATCAATTGCTAAACTCAACGTCAAAGCCACTAATTTGACATCTTTACAGCCACTAATTTGACATCAATACAGCCACTAATTTGACATCTTTACAGCCACTAATTTGACTCCATACAGCCACTAATTTGACATCTTTACAGCCACTAATTTGACATCCATACAGCCACTAATTTGACATCAATACAGCCACTAATTTGACATCTTTACAGCCACTAATTTGACATCCATACAGCCACTAATTTGACATCTTTACAGCCACTAATTTGACATCCATACAGCCACTAATTTGACATCCATACAGCCACTAATTTGACATCTTTACAGCCACTAATTTGACATCAATACAGCCACTAATTTGACATCTTTACAGCCACTAATTTGACATCCATACAGCCACTAATTTGACATCTTTACAGCCACTAATTTGACATCCATACAGCCACTAATTTGACATCTTTACAGCCACTAATTTGACATCCATACAGCCACTAATTTGACATCAATACAGCCACTAATTTGACATCTTTACAGCCACTAATTTGACATCTTTACAGCCACTAATTTGACATCAATACAGCCACTAATTTGACATCTTTACAGCCACTAATTTGACATCCATACAGCCACTAATTTGACATCTTTACAGCCACTAATTTGACATCCATACAGCCACTAATTTGACATCAATACAGCCACTAATTTGACATCTTTACAGCCACTAATTTGACATCCATACAGCCACTAATTTGACATCTTTACAGCCACTAATTTGACATCCATACAGCCACTAATTTGACATCCATACAGCCACTAATTTGACATCTTTACAGCCACTAATTTGACATCAATACAGCCACTAATTTGACATCCATACAGCCACTAATTTGACATCTTTACAGCCACTAATTTGACATCCATACAGCCACTAATTTGACATCTTTACAGCCACTAATTTGACATCCATACAGCCACTAATTTGACATCTTTACAGCCACTAATTTGACATCCATACAGCCACTAATTTGACATCTTTACAGCCACTAATTTGACATCCATACAGCCACTAATTTGACATCCATACAGCCACTAATTTGACATCTTTACAGCCACTAATTTGACATCAATACAGCCACTAATTTGACATCTTTACAGCCACTAATTTGACATCTTTACAGCCACTAATTTGACATCCATACAGCCACTAATTTGACATCTTTACAGCCACTAATTTGACATCCATACAGCCACTAATTTGACATCTTTACAGCCACTAATTTGACATCAATACAGCCACTAATTTGACATCTTTACAGCCACTAATTTGACATCCATACAGCCACTAATTTGACATCTTTACAGCCACTAATTTGACATCCATACAGCCACTAATTTGACATCTTTACAGCCACTAATTTGACATCAATACAGCCACTAATTTGACATCTTTACAGCCACTAATTTGACATCCATACAGCCACTAATTTGACATCTTTACAGCCACTAATTTGACATCCATACAGCCACTAATTTGACATCAATACAGCCACTAATTTGACATCTTTACAGCCACTAATTTGACATCCATACAGCCACTAATTTGACATCTTTACAGCCACTAATTTGACATCCATACAGCCACTAATTTGACATCCATACAGCCACTAATTTGACATCTTTACAGCCACTAATTTGACATCAATACAGCCACTAATTTGACATCTTTACAGCCACTAATTTGACATCCATACAGCCACTAATTTGACATCTTTACAGCCACTAATTTGACATCCATACAGCCACTAATTTGACATCTTTACAGCCACTAATTTGACATCCATACAGCCACTAATTTGACATCAATACAGCCACTAATTTGACATCTTTACAGCCACTAATTTGACATCTTTACAGCCACTAATTTGACATCAATACAGCCACTAATTTGACATCTTTACAGCCACTAATTTGACATCCATACAGCCACTAATTTGACATCTTTACAGCCACTAATTTGACATCCATACAGCCACTAATTTGACATCAATACAGCCACTAATTTGACATCTTTACAGCCACTAATTTGACATCCATACAGCCACTAATTTGACATCTTTACAGCCACTAATTTGACATCCATACAGCCACTAATTTGACATCCATACAGCCACTAATTTGACATCTTTACAGCCACTAATTTGACATCAATACAGCCACTAATTTGACATCCATACAGCCACTAATTTGACATCTTTACAGCCACTAATTTGACATCCATACAGCCACTAATTTGACATCTTTACAGCCACTAATTTGACATCCATACAGCCACTAATTTGACATCTTTACAGCCACTAATTTGACATCCATACAGCCACTAATTTGACATCTTTACAGCCACTAATTTGACATCCATACAGCCACTAATTTGACATCCATACAGCCACTAATTTGACATCTTTACAGCCACTAATTTGACATCAATACAGCCACTAATTTGACATCTTTACAGCCACTAATTTGACATCTTTACAGCCACTAATTTGACATCCATACAGCCACTAATTTGACATCTTTACAGCCACTAATTTGACATCCATACAGCCACTAATTTGACATCTTTACAGCCACTAATTTGACATCAATACAGCCACTAATTTGACATCTTTACAGCCACTAATTTGACATCCATACAGCCACTAATTTGACATCTTTACAGCCACTAATTTGACATCCATACAGCCACTAATTTGACATCTTTACAGCCACTAATTTGACATCAATACAGCCACTAATTTGACATCTTTACAGCCACTAATTTGACATCTTTACAGCCACTAATTTGACATCCATACAGCCACTAATTTGACATCTTTACAGCCACTAATTTGACATCCATACAGCCACTAATTTGACATCTTTACAGCCACTAATTTGACATCAATACAGCCACTAATTTGACATCTTTACAGCCACTAATTTGACATCCATACAGCCACTAATTTGACATCTTTACAGCCACTAATTTGACATCCATACAGCCACTAATTTGACATCTTTACAGCCACTAATTTGACATCCATACAGCCACTAATTTGACATCTTTACAGCCACTAATTTGACATCCATACAGCCACTAATTTGACATCAATACAGCCACTAATTTGACATCTTTACAGCCACTAATTTGACATCTTTCCAGCCACTAATTTGACATCCATACAGCCACTAATTTGACATCTTTACAGCCACTAATTTGACATCCATACAGCCACTAATTTGACATCTTTACAGCCACTAATTTGACATCCATACAGCCACTAATTTGACATCTTTACAGCCACTAATTTGACATCCATACAGCCACTAATTTGACATCTTTACAGCCACTAATTTGACATCCATACAGCCACTAATTTGACATCTTTACAGCCACTAATTTGACATCCATACAGCCACTAATTTGACATCTTTACAGCCACTAATTTGACATCCATACAGCCACTAATTTGACATCTTTACAGCCACTAATTTGACATCCATACAGCCACTAATTTGACATCAATACAGCCACTAATTTGACATCTTTACAGCCACTAATTTGACATCTTTCCAGCCACTAATTTGACATCCATACAGCCACTAATTTGACATCTTTACAGCCACTAATTTGACATCCATACAGCCACTAATTTGACATCTTTACAGCCACTAATTTGACATCCATACAGCCACTAATTTGACATCAATACAGCCACTAATTTGACATCTTTACAGCCACTAATTTGACATCTATACAGCCACTAATTTGACATCAATGCAGCCACTAATTTGACATCTTTAAACTCACTAATTTAACATCTTTACAGCCACCAACTTAGTATCTCTTTCTTTTCTAGAAACCGTGGTGCACACCTTTGCTGTGAAAAGGTTACGAGCCGCCATAATAAGCGTCATTTCTTCAGAAAGGCCGATCCTGGACAGCTTCCTCGAGGCAGCCATTTTAGGACCTCTCTTGTGTCTGAGTTGAGAGATCCTGCTTTCAAAACCTAAGGTACAATACAGTAATTGCCTATAATCCTGAAACACTTAGGACAGTTCCACATGTGTCAAAAAGTACACATTAGGTTTCACGCGTGCGATCGCCTCGCACGCTGACGACAGGTAAGTTCGTAACAAACTGTCGCCGGCGGGTGAAACCTTGAAAAGATGCTACAGTACAGTACACCGTGAATCGCTATTAGCGTCAATGTTTTTTTCGCCACTTATAAGTTAAAACATCTTTTCTCCGTACACATTTGTCGGATTGTGGATCTGACGGTTGCGATTGAAAGTTAAGATTCTCAGTTTCCGATTGACGGTCTCAAATTGAAAATACGACAAGTGTGTACGGAGAAAATATGTTTTAAGTGGCGAAGAAACCATTGACGCTAATAGCGATTTTCACTTTTGGTAAAAACGTCCCCTGGTTAGAGGTACATTAAAAGACCGTACATTTTTGAGGGCCAATGAAGTTGTACTTTCCTTGGATTCTCCTATATTTTTCATTTTTTTGAGTATGTAAAGTACAGTACAGTACAGTACTTTCACCTCCAGCTGGACATATATTCACGAGGGATACAGCAGCTTGGATTGTCAGCGTGGAGGGGCAAAGTGCCACGTGGCGTCAAGTATTTTTATAATTGTGGGTCTACTAAAAACAACGTGAAGGAAAGCGTCATCTTTTCTAACGGTTCGCACGTATCATGCGATATTTTTTTGAATGTTTTTACCACGTGCAAGTTGCAACTGCTATGATTTTGTACCATCCGTACGGTGGTGGAAATTTTGTACCAGTTGTAAGAAAAGCATAGTTGTCCTATTCGTACGAATTTCGACTTTTTTCCGAAAACTACGTAGTATTCGTTACTTTCATACCGCTCGTTAGTTTTCGCTGTACGATGTACGAAAACGTACGAAAACCGTCCCCTTAACCCTAAAAAATCCTAAGAACGTACGAAAAACATACGAAAATGTACGTCGCTGTACGACATGTGTACCCTAAAAAACCTAGGAGTATGGATAATGTAAGGCAGCTGTACTGTAATTTACCGGAATGTACGAAATGCACGGGAAGTACCCTAAACACCCTAAAATCTCCCCATCATTAACCCTAAAAGTACTGAAATATACGGACGCCGTACGTAGATGTACGAAAAATGTAAGTCCGTATAACTGAAATATACCGAAAAGTACAAAAATGTACCCTAAAAATCTCAAAATAATAACCGTCAAAAGTACGAAAAAATACGGACACTATACATAAATGTACGATAACATAAATATTTGAGAACGCACGAGAATGTACCCTAAAACTCCTCAAACCCCCTAAAAGTACTGAAATGTACGAACATAGTACGCAAATGTACGAAAATGTACGGTTACATAGTTAGGTACGCATTTAATAACATTTTTTTCATCGTTAAATGTGTATCGTGCGTAGTATTCGCGCGTTCGTTTCGTGCGTATTATGCGCACGGGACAACTATGTACCTGCAGTATTGAATGTTCGAAGGACGACGACAGTGGTTCAAAGTCCAATGTTTTCGCGAGTACAATGAACTAGTCGTACGGATGTTGTTTTGGCTACGTCAGCTTTTCGGCGAAATACGCGACTTTAACCCGACTTCAATATCCGACAATATTTTGAGGAAGCTCGTTTGTACGGTTTTCATAGAAAGCCGTACATTATTCTAACGTCTGTCTATTGCGGAAGTGAATTTTTTTCCGGTGGAATAGGCCAAGAATGAAAGGATCGTCGTTCGACAAATAAAAATAAAGTTTCGCACGTACATAGGATTTTAAAAGTTTCAAATTATTATCTAATTCGAAAAATCATCGAAATGGGAAATGCTCCGGTTGGAATAGGCTATGAGTGGGCGCGGCCGAATCTGCGTCCGATTTGCGAAACTCATCGACTACGGGGTGATTACAGTTCAGTACAATGCGAATCGTAATTAGAGTAATGAAAAAATTAGAGTACAAAAACTAAAAAAAAAGAATTAGAGTAATGAACGCTAATTTATGTGATAAAGTTGTTTCAACTATGAAGTTTACTCTAATTTGGCACGCTAATATCCTTTATTGTAAATAAGGTATTTGTACAGAATTCGGCAAAACGTACAGTTTATCGTCACTATGACGTTTGCACTACGCGGTTTGTTAAAACGCAGTTACATGATAACGGCCTGTATTAAATCATTATTTGTATTTTTTTACTAAATAAAGTACAATTTTGCACAGTTGGAGGTCGTCCGTACTCCACACTATTTAAAACCAACATATATTAGAATTAAAAACGCTAATTAATAGAATCATTTACTCTATTTCATGTGATAGAGTCAAAGTTTCTAGCTACCGAATCAGAGTAATTTACTCTAATTATGATTCGCGGTGTATTGTACTCAAAATTATCTTTCCCTAAAGGGTGAAAACGTCGACAGTTACCAAACACATGGAACTGTTTCACTTTTCACGTATGCATCGTCCGAAATGCAAAAGTTCGTACATTATACACACTGTGCTGGTCGTCGTTGTTCAAATCGTTCGATTTTTTCAATTTTCCTATTTCTACGTAGAATTTGTGACTGCTGAAAAAATAGCAAAAAACGTGATGTACTTTCTATCTGGTAAACTGAACGGACAATTTACGGGAAAGTATAGTATTATCCATAAAATATACAGTTTTTTACGGAAATGTACTGAAATTGACGTTGCAGTTATTAGTACTTTCTGTCCACTAAACTGAACAAAAATTTCACAGAACATGTACGTAATTTTATTGAAAATGTACGGACATTTTCGAAAAGAGATGTTGAAATGTCACACTATTTGCGTGCGGTAAGATTGAAAACTGTACGAACGTCTTCTTCAAACTTTTTTTTTGAAAGAAGCCGCCATGGAATATTGAAAACGAAACCGCAAGGAAGCTACCTCCCTTTATCAAACAGACGGACTTTGACAAAAAGTTTGCGTTGGCCGAGATTTGAACCTTGCTCTACTCCATTAAAACCTAGCCTACTTTAACTTGTCCGCTACCAATTGATGAGGAAATTCCGGAACACACATTGAGTGCGATACATATTTATATATTCTAAATTGTTTAGTGGTCATTTAAAGGAAAACTTACAAACTGCACTATATTTAAAATTCATTTTTTTTACATGTACGAAATAGTACGGATTAAAATTCATTAACGATTTTAACGATTTTTTCAAATCGTTCAATGCGTTCGTTACGTATAATTCGTCACGATTGAATCGTTCGCACTAAACGGTTTGAACTACTACGGTGTTGGTCTTAGATTTAGTGTTGTGTATCCTTAATGTCCTATTGTGCGATGAGCGATATTTTTGGATATCGAGGTGGAGAGTTCTCATATTTCACTCCGTGGCGATTAAATTTTTCGCAATACTATATAATACTTAGTTATTTATTGCATACAGTGTGCTGGCCATATCCCAAACTGAAAAAAACGTGAATATCTCTCCAATGTCGACACTAAAAATGGTGTAAGGATACCGTAACACCTAATATTTTTTACATTTGGTACCATATGCAACACTAAAGATAGTGTCGTCTAGATGGGCGACAGATATCTCTCGCGATAAAATCTCAGATCTACCGTAACGGGAGGCACCACAAAAACTTGCATCCAACAAATATAGGAAATCTTGGATGAGTATAGTTAAGATATCATTACAGTCTTTATAAATACAATTTCGGTATCATTACAAATGAAAAATGTGAACACAACAAAAACATTTTGTCCAAAGATTTGCAGGTAGGTTGTAAGTTTTTTGCACACCTCAGGTTAGAGCAGATATAGGATTTAACCGCGGTAGATATTTCACTCCCCCTTTAGAACATAGTAGAATGCCAAAAAAGTACAAAATCATTTACCTTAGTTAACTGGATCTGATGCGTAACGAGCGACAAAGAATGACCGTTTAACTGCCGGGTTGAACCAAGGAACACTTTTATAAAGGATTGCACAGTGTGTACACCCTTTTGTTTTGTAGTTTGTACGCATCGATTTCGTACATTTTGGACTAGGACGCTACAGTACAATAAACGCTAATTCGGGTACCTTTTTTTTTCAAATTCTCAAATAGAATTATTCATACTATTTAAAAAAACCCTAATTCCTAATTAGAGTAGACGATTTCTTTGAAAATTTCCAAATTCCCAATTAGCGTTAATAATGGTAATTATTCCTATACGCTAAAAAAACATCTACTCTAATAACGATTTAAGGTGTACTGTACTGATGTGAAAAGTGAAACGGTTCCATGTGTCGGTAATTATCGACGTTCGAAGAAACAGTTTTGAACACTGTCACAGTCACGCAGATCGAAGAAACAGTTTTTGAACATTGTCGCAGTCACGCAGATCGAAGAAACAGTTTTTGAACACTGTCACAGTCACGCAGATTGGGGCCGCGCGCGCTCATTCGTGAAGGATGGGAGAAAATACTCCCGCATTTTAGAGGTTCTGAGGACGCTATTTTGACTCTTTTCACTATTTTGACATCATACTTCAAAATAGAGTTCGAACGAAATGAATAACGATCTAAACCACAGAGTAATTAGTTGATTACACATCTCGTACAATTTGTTCTATTTATTTCTATCTATTCCAAGATATTAATTTCTGGCAAACGGTCTTGTATTCCACGTGGCACCATAAAGTTATTCTGTTGGGATTGGCTATTTTTTTGAAGCCATAAAATATGCCAGCTCATCTGCCGCTCGCACTTTTTGGGACGGTTTTTGCAAGCTCTACAGAAAGAGAACGTGCCACGTGTGAAATCATTATCTTTATTTCTGCGGCAATGCCGCGAGCCTTAAGATTCACCCTTAAGTACGGACTCATCCGTATATAGACATTCATCATTGTACGGAGACCAATGGACCTTTCCCTGCAATGTCAAACCAAGTGCCGAATCCTTGTCGTTTTTCGGGAGACATATGGCCTTACTAAAGTAGAGGACGCAAAAAACATTCTCTCTTGCTGCAGAAATAGCCCAGATAAGATCTGCAGAGTACTAATTCTGCGGTGGCTATGGACACATCCTTCAGTTTTGTTTCGTACGATATCCGTATATCCGACTCCCATGTATAAATACGCGGCGAAGATCAATTATCGTCTACCAATTTTCATTCCTTCACTCCTCTCGTGCACACCAGAGTTCTGCAGTTCACACTTCGTCTTCCGAGCTGCATTTCCTCCACTTGCCAGGTTCAGCGGCCCATCTCAGCTCCTTGTGCGGCACGTGTGACTTGCACATCGTACGGTCATGGGCTCGCAGCACATGGACATCGCGATCTCGCAGCCTAAGTACGGCAACCCGGCGTCGCTGGGCCTGTCGGCGATGGCGCTGACGACGTTCGTGTTCTCCGCGTGGATCACGGGCTGGGCGCCGCAGCTGATGTGGGTCGGCTTGGCGCTCTTCTTCGGAGGCATCGCGCAGTTCGCCGCCGGCATGTGGGAATTTCAGCGCAACGCCACATTCACCGCCACCGTGTTCGCCACCTACGCCGGATTCTGGCTCTCCCTCGGAATAACAATCGTGTTCGCGCTGTGCGGACTGGTGAGGACTCTCTCTCTCTCTCTCTCTCTCTCTCTCTCTCTCTCTCTCTCTCTCTCTCTCTCTCTCTCTCTCTCTCTCTCTCTCTCTCTCTCTCTCTCTCTCTCTCTCTCTCTCTCTCTCTCTCTCTCTCTCTCTCTCTCTCTCTCTCTCTCCTCTCTCCCTCTCCCTCTCCCTCTCCCTCTCTCTCTCTCTCTCTCTCTCTCTCCCTCTCGCTCTCCTCTCTCTCGCTTGATCTTTCTCTCCCTTTCTCTCTCGTTTCCTCCCACCCTCTCCCTCTTCCTTCTCTTTATCTCTCGCCTCCTCTCTCTCGCTTCTCTTTTCTCCCTTTCTCTCTCGTTTCCTCCCACCCTCTCCCTCTTCCTTAATAAATTAAGGGTTTTAGTCTTCAGCTTTCTACTCCGAGGGCTTTTTACTTTCCATCTTTCTGGTCATTTTCATACCTCTTATTTCCCCACGTATTTCCTAATTTACGGATTTGAATGTAAAAATCAGAGATTTTTTAAAAGCAATCACACTTCTGGCTCTGGCTTCTGGCTCGAGACTGTACCTTTTTCATCCACAAAAACAATTGCTTTTTATTTTTCTCCTTCTTCCCCGCAGCTCCCCAAAGAGATGGACTTGAACGAGGCTATCGCGTACTTCATTGTCGGCTTCTTCATCGTGAACACGATGTTTCTTGTCACCTCTCTCTTGGCTCCGGTCGCCATTCTTCTCGTGTTCGTGCTTCTGGAGGCCACTCTTCTCTGCCTTTTCATTGGCTTCTTCAAGGGCCAGGTGCCCGGAAAAGCTGGAACTTTCATGATGGCAGGCGGAGCATTTGGACACATCACGGCTCTCGCAGGTCAGCGCTTTAGGGTTTTTTAATTTACAAGATAGTGCAGTTTTTAATAATGTTACATTAGTTCTTCTGTTTCATCTTTAGATCCTATGAAAAGGATTAGGGTACTTCGTGTCGCCCACAAAATCAATTTATTTAAAGGGAAATAACCTGAGTTTTATTGATGCTTCTCTCTCTCTCTCTCTCTCTCTCTCTCTCTCTCTCTCTCTCTCTCTCTCTCTCTCTCTCTCTCTCTCTCTCTCTCTCTCTCTCTCTCCCCGTCTCTCACTCTGTCTCTCTCACATCAGTTTCAAAAGGGAAATGAATTCCTGAGTTTTGTCAAAGTTTCTCCCTCTTTTTCACCCTCACCCTCTTTCTCTTCCTTCCCCTCTCCCCTGCACTTTCCGTCTATCCTCTCTCTAAGTACACACGAAGAACTGAATTAAGTAACTGTCACTGTAATCCTAACATTTCTTTTTTGCCCTCTTTCTATGCAGCGTGGTATGTGTCCTTCGCAGTTTTGTTCAACGAAACCGCCCAGAAACCTGTGATTCCCCTCGGTTCACCCCTTCTCACCCTCCCCGCCTCTCCCTCCGCCCAATCGGCGAAGGAGGATGTTTGAAAAGAATGTGGAGAGAGAGGGGGAAAGGGGTGGGTTATGGCAAGAGAATAGCTCAAATTTCTCCCCCTCCCTCCCATCTCACCAGCTCATCGTGAGACATAAAGAGAGGATAGGGGAAGTTTACCTTCCACTATCTCCTCTCCCGCTATCTAAAGGGTAGATATTTTAAAGTGTGGAAGAGGGTAGGTAACGGTAGAGGTAGACATAGAGACTGGGCGGGAAAGCAAAGTTTGGGGAAAAGGTTAAAAGAGTTTTTTTTAGCAACTTTGTATATTCCAGATTACGATGGTTTTTCAGGGCAAATTTTCAGTGCGAATGAAAATTTTGTATGGTATTGAAATCGGAAGTTAGCCAGTTACTTTGTAGGACAATGTGATGTTATCAGGATAAAATAGGAATTTTAGGTTCAACAAATAATGTTTCTCAAAATTGTAATTTTATCCACTGAAATTTCGGACCAATGGAAAAAAAGTGAAATGTTTTTTCCTGTTCATTATGTCCACATTGAGGGGCAATGTTTGAAAATATTCCATGTCAATCTGAATCTTCTTTTTTTTGATAATGAATTAATGGGATTCGTTTGCATAAAGTTTTAATTTTTCTGTTTCATTTTGGGTCAACAATGTTAAGCAAATTGTTGAAATGTCGTCTTCAGAATTGGGAAGTCCTCTAGAAGTCAAATGGGGAAACTGGCAAACACGCGAAGAGAGAAATGTAGTTGTAAGAGAGAGGGATAAGAGAGGAGAAAATGTGGTTAAGGTGATGGGAAAACATTATGGAAGGGACGGAAGTCTGAGTGCAGATTTGAGGGGGAGAGAGAGGGAGGGGAGGGAGGGAGGGAGGGAAGAAAATCAGCCTGACAAAGAAAGAGTGGGATAAAAAAATTGGTGTGGGGGAGAGGGAGGGGGAGAAGAGGTGAAGTTGAATTATGAATAAGAAGTTTAAAAGGGCAAAACTGGGTGAATTTTAAGAAAAGGACACACAAGAAGAGGAATACCTTCTAAAAAGATAAATTTCTAGAAGAATAGAGACACGTTAGGGGAGTCAAAAAAAATGACTTAAAAAAAGAATAGAAAATTGAGAGCCGGAGAAAACAAAGTTGGAAAGGAGAAAGGGGAAGTATGGTGTGAGGGAGGGAAGGTCAAAAGAATGTTGAAAGGAGCTGGGAGGGGACTTCTCGCGTACTTCATCGTCGGCTTCTTCATCGTGAACACCATGTTTCTCGCCACCTCTTTCTTGATCCGGTCGCCATTCTTCTCGTGTTCGTGCTTCTGGAGGCCACTCTTCTCTGCCTTTTCAATGGCCGCTTCAAGGACCAGGCGCCCGGAAAATCCTGAACTTTCACCATGGCGTGCGGTACATTTGGACATATCACGGCTCTCGCAGGTCAGTGCTTTTTAGAATAGTTTAATTTAAGACATTGTCGGTTGTACTTATGTTTGGTTTAAGTCTCTCTCTCACGTTACATCATGGTCTAATTTGAAGCGGAGCATTAGAGCAAATGCTTTTGCTTTCCTTCTCCTTCCCCTTTGATGTTTCACTTCTTCTCACTTACTCCATCAAAATTTTCTTATCTATTGCAATATGTTTTCTTTCCCTCCCCTTCTCTCTCGCTCTCTGGCTCCTTCTCCCTGTCGCTCTCGTTTTCCAACCCTCCTTCTTCCTCTCCCTCTTACACTTTTACTTAACTAATTTCCTATGTGTCAAATGTTTTTTCAATCTTCCCCTCTCCCTCTCTCCCACACGGAATACTTTCTGCACTTTCCATGCCTGTCCCGCAAATAAATTCACGCACCCTCCTCTCTCTCGCCTTCCTCTCCTCCTCCCCCCTCCCCCCTCCCCCCTCCAGCGTGGTACGAAGCCTTCGCAGTTATGTTCAATGAAACTGCTCAGAAGCCTGTGATTCCCCTCGGAGCCGCTCTTCTCACCTTCCCTGCCTCTACCTCTACCCCCTCGGGTAAGGAGGACGTCTGAAAAGACACTTGCTGATGCGAGGGAGAGGGAGAGAGAGGGCGGGAGAATGGAAACAGATAGAGGGTGCGGGTGGTTAGAGGTTTAGGGTGGGATATTTGGAGGAGATTGGCAGTAGAGGAAACTGAAAATGGAAGTAGGAGACGGAAGTGGGAGAGGTAGAGGGACGAAAATATCAAATAAGGTTTTATAAAGGATGTTGTTTGAAAGAAAGTAGTGTGAGAGGAAAGTGTTTAGACTTCGTTGTAGTTAGGAAACAAACAGTTCAGATTACTTTGTTTTTTTGTTCTGCAAGGATTTACAGTCTTTAGGTTTAAGAAATGTACAACGGTAGTCAGTTTATTGCAAAAAATGAATTCTAATAGGAAAATAAGGAACCAAGGTTCTAAAAGAAATTTTAATTTTTAGAAAGGCTATCTTCTAAAATGTAATTTAATCCTTTGATTTTTTACGGATTACTAGGAAAGCGATGTTTCCCATTTGATCCTTTTTTTGTTATCTCGCGGTTGTTTGAAAAATCTCCAATAATTTAGACATGTTTTTGCTGATTTTTTAATTTAGAAACTTACGTCTCTAAGTTTGGGATTTGTTTAGAGTCGGAGATGATAAATGGGTAACACCAGAAATATAAAATGGGGAATTTGGGTAAAAAGATGAGAAAAGGGAAAGAAAGCGAAAGTAAAGAGGGACATATTGCCGGGAGAATTATGACAAAGGGGAATAAAATGGGATAGTACACCTTGAATCACTTATAGTGTTAATGTTTTTTAGCCACCTAAAACATCTTTTCTCTGTGCTCACTTCTCGGATTGAAAACCAGACGGTTCCGATTGAAAGGCAAGGTTCCCATCTTCCGATTGGTGGTCTCCAATCATAAACTCGACACGTGTGTATGGAGGAAAGATGTTTTGAGTGGCGAAAAAAATGTTAACACTAAAAGCGATACAAGGTGTAGTGGGCATAAGAGAGAGGTATGGAGCATGGAGTGAGAGAGAAAAGGAACTAGGTGGTGGCCATGGGAGGGAGGGAAGGAGGGAGGGAGGAAGGGAGAATGGAGTGAGGGAGAGAAGGAATTTGGTATTGGCTATGGGAGGGAGGGAGGGAGCATGGAGTGAGGGAGAAAGACTTTAGTAGTGGCCATCAGTGAGCAAGAGGAGGGTTGGAGGGAGGGAGGCAGGGAGGGAAGGAGGGAGCATGGAGTGACGGAGAAAAAACAGTAGTAGCGGCCGGAAGGGAAGAGGGATGAGGGAGGGAGGAGAGGGGAATTGATGCCGAAGTATTGCTGTATTGCTGGTTGAGATGGGGGGGGAGGAGGAAATCAATGCCGAGGGAGGGGGTAGAATGGCAATGAAAGGAGGCAGGGGGAGTTTCGAGTTTATGGGTGTGTTATATACTTATTTTTCCAGTTTGGGGGAATGAGGATGGTGCCGACACCGGAAGGGGGTGGGGAGTAGTCTACTGAGGACCGAATGGGGCCGCTCTCTCTCTCTCTCTCTCACTCTCTCTCTCTCTCTCTCTCTCTCTCTCTCTCTCTCTCTCTCTCTAAATGCTATAACGCAATGTAGAGAAGATATCCTTAGATTTTTTGAGATGCATACCGATACCAATGCAATGTAGAAATTTGATATCATCAAATTTTCAGATGTAGAGTGCAGTGACGAATGCAGTGTAGAGATGCGATATCGCTGCTTTTTTTGATGCTAGGTTTCAATACAGATGTATATCTTCGATACATCTTCGATTCCCCTGCTATGTTTCAATATCGATGCAATAAAACAATGCGATATCTTCGATTTTCCGATGCAATGTAGCAATGCGATATGTTAAATTTTCCGATGCTATGTAGCAATGCGATATCTTTGATTTTCCGATGCAATGTAGCAATAAGATGTCTATGATTTTCCGATGTTATGTAGCGATATCTTCGATTTTCTGATGCTATGTAGCAATGCGATATCTTCGATTTTCCCATGCTATGTAGCAATGCGATATCTTCGATTTTCCGATGCTGTAGCAATGCGATATCTTCAATTTTCCGATGCTATGTAGCAATGCGATATCTTCAATTTTCCGATGCTATGTAGCAATGCGATATCTTCGATTTTCCGACGCATGTAGCAATGCGATATCTTCGATTTTCTGATGCTATGTAGCATGTGATATCTTCGATTTTCCGATGCTATGTAGCAGCGACATCTTGATTTTCCGATGCATGTAGCATCGATATCTTAATTTTCCGATGCTATGTAGCAATGCGATATCTTCGATTTTCCGATGCTATGTAGCAATGCGATATCTTGATTTTCTGTGCTATGTGCAATGTGATATCTTCGATTTTCGATGCTAGATGCGACATCTTCGATTTTTGATGCTATGTAGCAATGTGATATCTTCGATTTTCCGATGCTATGTAGCAATGCGGCATCTTTGATTTTCCGATGCTGTAGCAATGCGATATCTTCAATTTTCCGTGCTATGTAGCAATGCGATATCTTCGATTTTCCGATGATATGTAGCAATGCCATGTCTTCGAATTCCCGATGTTATGTATCAATGTGATATGTTAGATTTTCCGATGCTATGTAGCAATGCGATATCTTTGATTTTCCGATGCAATGTAGCAGTAAGATGTCTACGATTTTCCGATGTTATGTAGCGATATCTTCGATTTTCCCATGCTATGTAGCAATGCGATATCTTCGATTTTCCGATGCTATGTAGCAATGCGATATCTTCGATTTTCTGATGCTATGTTTCGGCACCGATGCAATGTAGAGACGGGATACTGTCCAATTTCCAGATGCTATGTGACGCTACTCCGGCAAAGTAGAGAGGCGGTATCCTCACTTTTTTCAAATGCTATGTGCCTCTATTGTTGTCATGTAGAGATGCAGATATTTTTGACTTTTTTAATGTGATGTGCTGGTACCGATGCAATGTACAGATGAGATAGCTTGGATATTTTTGATGCAATGTAAGAATGCCAATGCAAACTAGAGTTATGATGTCCTCGGATTTTCCACTCCTATTTGTGAATACCAATGCAATGTAGAATTGTGATATGCTCTATTTTTCCAAAGCTATCTGCCGATACCAGTGCATGGATATCTTTGATTTTTCCAATGCTATGTGCTGCTACACGTGCAATGTTGAGATGCGATATTTCTGATTTTTCCGATGTGATGTGCTCATACCGATGCAACGTAGACATGCGATAGCTTCGATTTTTTCGATGGTACATGCCAATACCGTTGCACTTTAGAGATGCGGTAGCTTCGATTTCTCTGATTCTATATTTTGATAACGATGCGAGGTAGAGATACGATATCTTTGATTTTTCCGATGCTATTTGACAATACCGATGCAGTGTAGCGATGTCTACATGGTGTGCTTAGGAAATAGTATGCGTCACATAACATCTTCACAAGAGGAGGAGACACATGAAGTGGAGATCCAATGTCACCTTATTCTTCAATCGGCCTGGTGGAGCAGATAAGGTAAATGAACTGGTCAGACTCAACTTAATTTTATAAGAGCACCTTTTCGACAGATATTCTCAACATGGAGATTGTTGGTCACTCTAAGTTTTGAAGTTGATTTTAGCTTTCGAAAATGTATGTTCTTGTCTGTTAAAATTACCAATAGCAGATCATATGTAGCAATAGTGCTGTATATCGAAGCTCTAAGTCGGATAAACATTTTGAATACCTTCTGACAACCAATACATGACAGCATTTATGTTGCTACTGGACATATCGGCGATGACAAATGAAGTACATGACAAAAATAAGAAACTGTTAAGATTTTACGCCTTGATGATTGTGCGGTTCCAACGCAGGGGCATGTAACACAAAAAACCGTTTATATGCATTTTCATGATCATAATTTGATGCACAGTGACGTTGAGAACTTCAGCATGCACAAACAGAAAATAATCTGCTCACTTGTACAGAGATCCGTACTGTACTTCAGGGCACAGTGTCAATTCATCGATGCCAAAAATCAAATAATGGTCGACAACCAAATCATGCTGTATACTCAAACCCTAACAAAAGTTCGGCAATATAAGCCAATACCACAGATGGAGCATGAAGTACATGAAGTACATATGTACCATGAAGTACATGCACTGTTGGGCAAACAACCATCTTTGATTCGTTTTCAAGAGCGATACAGACCAGCCAGTTTTCCATCCAGATTCCAGCACAAGTAAAAAAACAAGCCTTCATCTGAAGCTCTAACCTTGTAGTCTTCTAAACAAGAGACATTACCATACATCACAGTTTCAGTATATGTCCACAGCTCACCATAACCTTTCCCTTGCAATATTTATGGTGTGCACCAAATCTCTCAACCATAAAATCTCTAATCAAAGACATTCCACTATCAGCAAAAACCCCTTTTATTCCCTTTGCATTTTGTACAACTCATAATGTACACGTGTCTGTAAAATATCCATCTGTCCGACACCATGTTCGAACTTTGCAACTATTGTCTACTTGAGTGTGGGACGAACATTGGATGGTTTTGTATTCCTCTTTCACCTGCCGCTCCAAACATTTCAGCAAAGTGTTATTCTCTGTCTTGCCAAGACCTGTTTTTCCTTGGAAAGCATTTCTGACTTGGCTGATCCCATCTTCCTCTTCCTGTTTCTTGTTTGCAATGCTTTGCCTTCCCGCTTTTCCTGTTCTCGTCTTAACGGAGAGCGCTGTGAAGTCACGACTTAGCTCCTCTGTTGAATCTCTGTTGAATCTCCATCTCCCTCTGTTTCCTCCTGCAATAGAGGCATCCAAGTTTGAAACACGTGCAGGTGCAGTCATTGGTTGGCAGGTAAAGCTCCTTGGCCTGAAGAGTGGGCTTCTGAAACTGATCCAAACTAGATCTGCAAGAACCACCACGAGTCGTTGATCAAAACCCTTCAGTAATGTTTGACATAATTCGGGAAGCATCATGGTCAATGACAATTAATACCTTGCTTTTAACAATTTGAGAGAAACACAATTGAACAAATGCAAGATCCTGCAAATACAAGTAATCTCTTTCAGAGATGAAATACAAGATGTTCTACGCACCGCAAACCAGACAATACTCAAAAGTGGTAATCAAGACGCATATCCACTGAGGTTCAGGTACAATTACGTCTTTGTTACACTTACAGTTCTGTTTATCCTCTTCACTCTCTGAAGTTTCCTTCATACGCGAGAAAGAATGTGCATACCTTAGGGGCTCGAGTTGGCGGCAGATGAAAAAAAGACAAGCTGTTTAGCGCGCCAAGTAATTCTTCTGCATTTCAAATTTGTTTCACGTTTAGAGTGAGCACATATACATGAAGTTGATATACAAAGTATGTACCAGAAGTATCGAACTGAAGAAAATATTACAAATATTGTATTGAACTTTTCCGTCGCTTCTTCACAGAGGAAACACAAAGCAAGTACATCTGTCACTTTCTGTTGATATATCTGTCATTGATTTCATCACTGAGCAAATCACTAACATGTTGAAAAGGCATACCAATTTGGGCTTCAATGTTCTCGGCAAAAGTTGCATAGCTAGGCATATTCTGAGATAACGCCTGTGGCTTGTTTGTTGGAACATCCTTTTGAATCTCCTTATTTTTCTGTAAGAAAAGAAACATAGCAGAATTAAAAAATGCATTGCACTATGTGATGTGTTTTTGCATTTTCATAAACAATAAGTTTAGTTTAATAGGAGCAGAGAAATGTTATGCAGCAAATTTAGAGGAAGAAGTCAGTGAGATTAAAACTCACTTTTAATAACTTGATCTCATCCTTAGTCTTGCTGTTTTTGTACATTCGCTGGCT
Organism: Zygnema cylindricum; assembly: GCA_037447655.1. Lineage (NCBI taxonomy): Eukaryota > Viridiplantae > Streptophyta > Zygnematophyceae > Zygnematales > Zygnemataceae > Zygnema > Zygnema cylindricum. The sequence continues at coordinate 29,605 of JBBHKE010003245.1, forward strand.
CGTCACCTGCACTTATCAAACCATATGAAGCGCTCATGAGTCAAACGCCATAAAGCTGCAGAAATACAGAATAATAGGTAATAAGAGTAATTTAACAGCGCGATGGTAGACCATCTGAGTACATGAAAGGAATAAAAAGACTTCATAATGGGCTCAGGTTGATCATTTAAAAGTTTGATATTTTAGAGTAAGTTGACAGGCTTGTTCTTTTTGCCGCTGCACACAGAATTTCCTTTTTGTGCCATATTTTGAAAGCTTCCAGGCTCTGCAGTTAACCTCACTGTTTCTTTCGAAGGATAAACTTTCTGCATAACAGAACAGAGTACATAGGAAAAGAGAAAAGAATTATTAGAACAATCACAGAATGAACAAGTCGAAAAGAAAAAAAAGCTAATGTTATTACATAAACTACAGAATGCTCTAGTTTTGCATTGAAAAATTGAGTGTCCAAATTCAGATAAGGATAATAAAAAAACTCTTTGACACAGTGTCCCAAAAAATGAACATGAAATCTTCTGCAGTTTTTTCGGGTTGGGGGTAGAAGGGGGCGCTGGATGGCCGTGCAGGCTTGCTAGAACCGGCTATCATCTAATGATGGAATAAAAAAAAAAAAAAAAAGATAAAAACAATGGAGAATGTGAATCATCTCCACAATAAGAAACCATGAAACAGGTAAAATACCATTCAGCATGACTAACACCAAGTCATACCAGTCATATATGTCGACAAGGTTATTTAACAGCATAAACAGTCAATCAAAATAATGCAACGACTTCAGCTAAACATACATTAAACATACACCAAAGTAGCAGCAATTGTAAATAACGAGGTAATCACAAATATGAGAAACATTCATTTGGCTATTCAGAAACTCATAACAATATTGCTTCACAGATAGCTGTTAGTTGGTTCCAGAGGATACTCTCTCTCTGCCTCTGTCGTTCGACGTAAACGAGATTCCTGAACAGTGAATATGGCCTGTATCGTCAGAACCTCAACAGTTAACTTTAAATGAAGCTTTGCAAGATGTTCAGTACTTTGGCATGGGGCATGGAACCAATTTATTGAATGCTGGCACATGGTATGACCCATTGATATTACAGCATGTGTTATTGCAAATTCTAAATTATTGCTCGTTTCAAAGACTGTAATTCCAGAGGCAGTGGAAATCCCTCCACCTTACCTTATCCACTATCCTTTGGATATTCTTGGCTGAAGGAGAAGAAACGTTACTTCTGTCACGAAGTGCAGAATTTTCCATGATTTTGATGCCTGCAAAGCTATGTCGACGAGTCATGTTTTTAACTCCAGGTGTTTTACCGAGTGTCATCTTGCCCATAGATGCCCCTATTACATCAAAAGCTGAGGAGGAAGACATCTTTCAAAGGAAGTGCTTCAGATTTTGTTCGGATATCAAATATCTATTGTGGCTTCTGCCAAAGAAGAGCTGTCAACTTAACAAGTAACCAGAAACCATCAGGTAGCAGTTATATTCCCATCGGATTTCAATCGTTCTAAAAGTCTTTTCAGCAGTTAATACTTCAGCAAATGAGTTTACTCATATTACATTCGAAATTTTACTTCTCGCATCTTTTTTAGGGTTTCAACCTACTATCTTTAATTTTGAGCTCCCCAGGTGAGCCCAAAAAATTTATATGATATGGTGATCCCATCGTTAATTTTTTTTTTTTTGTATCCACCAAGGCAAAAGTTGCATTTTTTTAGTTTTCTATCTTTATTCGTGCACGTGGCATTTTAATGCATCATACATGTGTCCTTTTGTCGTTTTTAGTTTGAAATTAAACGGTGCTGAACTGCACTCTCTCGTTTGAAATTTAAAGCTTCTCAACGGCACTTTTCACCGTTTCTTGTATCCTTTTCCTGCTTTCCAGCTTTTAGCATTCTGAGCATTAGAAATTATTCCTAGGAAGTCGCGTCCGTCCATTTTTTTGAAGGATTTTGAACCTGTAAATCGTTGCCGTTCGTCAAGATTCAGTCCAGACCAATCGAGATCCAATATGGCAGAAAAAACTATCGCGATAACTATACGTTACACACCACGTGTGCTGTTTCGATTATGTACTTTTAGTATTAGAAAGTACAGTTTCTTACGTAAGTTCTGGAAATTCGTATTGTAGTTACGTACTTCCGCTCTACAAAGTACAAACCGGATTATGATATGTGACATGACAACCTATATACTGTAAAGCGTATACGCTATAATACTATATAGTATACAGTATACACTATACAGTATCAGTTTATAGAAAATTAGAAATACTGTACCATATATTTTACATGTACATTGGCGATATCAAATTTATTCGTCTCGGATTGACATATCGAGTACGCTTGCCGAACGATCGGTTATCGGAAGTATCGCCTACGAAATTTACTGCTACACAAAAACAGAAATAGTGATAACGCTGACTACGGGCAGGTCTAAAAATTTCAGCGTTGATTAAGGGTATGTCCCTATGTACTTGTAACTTACCGAACTTAGGGTGCGTCTCTATGTACTTCAAACTTAGAGTTTTTTTTTGTTTTTTAGCGCAGATCCGGCGGACCCGGATTTCGGGTGTCCCTATGTGTACCAAACGAAATTGTCACTTAGGGCGTGACGATTGTATACGTCGACAATGCCCGTGACGGCTGTCAAAGTCTACAATCTGTGATGACCCACGTCATTTTTCGTAACTGCTTGTGACGTCGCGTGATTTTTCGTGACATTGTAGACCTACCGCCCTCCAGCCTGTGCCGTTTCACCGTTGAAGAAGATGCGTTTTGCCTTTGTGTCTATTGTCGGCTCGATGTGAAATGGCATCGGAACCTTGAGACCCCCGCAAAAAAAAAATCCGTACCGGATGGAAACGGACAAAACAAAACAAACTGTGTACTTCTCTTTGTCGTATTAAACAAAAACGGACAAAACATAGCGAATCGTGTACACTTCCACGTCGCTTGAAACCGTTTGAATTTTTTGAACAAAACAGTACACGTGCGAATACGTGTTCCTATTTGTTTATAGAAAATCCTTAATTTTAAAACACATCGGCCCTGTATTTTAAAGATAAGGTTGAAGATGACGTTTTTTGTCGTCGAAGTGGGTCGAAGAACACAAGACGACAAGATTTGACATTTTAAATCCGATGATGACGCAAAATGTACTTCTCTTTTTTTCTATTTTATTGTACGGTTGAAACTTACACGGTACGGCTCTAAGTTTTACAGGAAAACGACAGAAAAAAACCCTTACTTAAGCACATAGAGACGCACCCTTACTTTGTATTTTAGCGCAGATCCTCCGGACCCGGTTTTCGGTTGTCCCTATTGCAGGATTCACACTAGAAACGGATGGTGAATGAGATGAAGAAACGAATGTCCTTTTTTTTTGTTTGGACGTGAATTCCCCTTGACGTCATCTCACGTCAACAAAAACGTCGCGATGTGATTCATGTTGCCGTACGATTAAGCGCCGAATGACTCAAGTCCGTCCGTACCGTTCTTCAAAATCGGAAATCTGCATTCCGAAAAGGGTTTCCGGAAAAGAAAATGGCTTACCACAGTTGTCAAAATTTGACGCACTTGACCGTATTTTTTGTCCGCCGCTACGCTCCAAGAAGTGTATTTTGTCTGTCGCCCGCTCCAAAAAGGTTGACAGCCGAGCGGTCGAGCTGTTTGGCGCCTCTGTTTTTTGTTTTTATGCGAAATGAATGGTACGGGAGAATTCATTTCGTCATCTCATTCACCATCCGTTTCTAGTGTGAATCCTGCATGTGTAAGGGTGTGGTTAGTTGGTTACATAGACGAAAAGTGAGGTTTATTACAGAATTTTGTACTTGACCATACCATGCCGTACTGTCTTTGCGTGAGATTTTTGAAAACAACATTACAGAAATTAAGATTACGATTCTCCAAGGATCCGGGAGAAAATATCGACCGTCCGATTATATTCTGGTCTTCCTCCGCGAAGCAATCGCTCCATCCGCCTCTGTAATGGTGAACCCACCTCACGGAGGTGAGTTCACCATCACATAACCTGTATAATCGCTACACGTGGACGATAGACAAGTGCGATGACGAAAAATTAATTTTTTGACACGTCCCCAAAGTCACGTGCCTTCGGACAAGGTGACCGTAAAATCTTTGCCGAAAAGAAGTATGCCTTCTTGCCTGAAATAGTACGATTTTTGCCTTCCTTCCAAAAGAAGTACGGTTTTTGCCTTCCTTCCAGCTTCATGGTTTCGACTTTCGAGCGCTATTTTTGTCGTTTGTTTTGAAATACAAATTCAAATTGCGAAAGTACACGTACATGATACGCAAGTACAGATTTTGAAACGACATTGGTCGGTTTCGAAATCTTTGACGATTTTTAAGATTGGATCCTCAACTTACGTGGAGCCACTCAAATTGAACCACGTATATAAAACCTATTTACAGACAACGTTATGGGATGTAACCGAGGACTGTATTACAGAAATATTGCTGTCCGTACTATTACAGAGGCCTCCTGATGTAACCACACCCTAGCAAAGAAATTGTTACTTAAAGGTGTGATAATTGTACACGTCGGCAATGCCCGTGACGGCTATCTACAATCTCTGATGACGCACGTTATTTTTCGTAACTGCTTGTGAGGTCGCACGTCTAGACCACAACGTAGTACATTGTAAGGGTGCGTCCCCATGTATTAAAATACATACTTTTCTCTGTCTTTTTGCCTTAAAATTCAGGGAACTTTGAAAAAAACTTTAGCCGTACGAAAAAATCATTTTTACCAAAGTAAAGTGAACGTCAATTCATACTTTGGATGTACGGCGTGTTTGTCGTCATGTGAACGCATTTTGGCGTTTTCCCCTTTTCCACCCCGGAGCAAGAGAATCCAGCCCAAAAAAAAACTTCATCCAAAATCACCTCGAGGGGGTGATTTTAGTTCAAGTACCGCCCAAACAGCGAATGAAGAATGACCCACGCACGCGCCACAAGAGTGAAAATTTTAGGACGAGGGAGAGTCCTCGCTATTTTTCTCCATGCCCGTCACGCGCATGTACGGAAAAAAATCTGCAGGGTCTCGGACCTCCACTTTCATTCATGGAGTGCTTTGCAAAATTTTGCGCCGTCGTCGCCTCTCCCCTCTCCCTCTCACACCATCGCTCTTATCTCACACTTTTAGAATGAGAGCGACAATATTGGTATAGAATGAAAGATATTTTAAAAATATTATTTTTGACAATTTTTAGGTTTTTTATTAATGGCAAGTCGAGCGAGAAAAGTAGAAAAAACGAAATCGGAAAACCATGGCAGAAAGTTATTGAATTAGTGACGTCGACGTTGTCACAGGTGAGCGTGACCTCACAATATCACCAAACCCTAAACATCTACGATTTCACAAAAATCTAGACGTCTACAACTGTCGCTGTTTTTGTTGGCGTCACTAATCGTCGGAAGTTTCGTAGTCGCCTTCAATCGTCACAAGATGTACCAACGTCTACAAACGTCACATGTCAAAGTTCCGATTTCATTTTCGCACATAGGGACGCTCTTCAAAGTAGTACGGAGAATCCTTACTACAGTCCAAAATACTTTATCAAAGTACCGATTACATAGGGACGTACCCTAAGTTCGACGATGAGGCAAAATGTACTTCTACTTTTTTCGATTTCTTTGTACGGCTGTTACTTACGCGGTACGGCGCTAAGTTTTACAAGAAAACGACAGAAAAAAATCCTTACTTTGGCACATGGGGACATACCCTAAGTCCGTATATAAAGTAACTTTCAAATGTACGCCAAAAAGCACGAGTACAAGTTAGGACAAGATACCTGCCGGTACTTAAGGCCTATGTTCCATGAGGAAATTCTGTAACTATACGGCCAACATTACGGGCAGTTGTATTTTGAACGATGTTCTGTCGCGTAGAGCTTGTAAACCACGTGTTCTAAAATGAGTGGTACCATGTAAGCTAAGATTGGATATTAAAAATCATCAATAATTTTCACACCGACCAGCCCCTAAAATCTTAAGAAAGTCCTAAGGATCATTAGGACCCTAAAACAAAAGCAAACCCAAGGAACGGAGATCCGAGCAAAAGGATCCATGAGGCGATCGGTATATGGAGCCATTCGTCACGAGTACCAAAACGAAGGACAGCAGTTTGTAAGACATAATATAAAGGAGAAAGAAGATAGAGAAGAAGGTCGACAGAGAGGAAGAAGTGTAGAGGACAACACACAATTGGAAGAACACACTTGCAAATGACCATAAAAAATTGTAGACAATACACTATTGACTCTCTTACCAACAAAAGAAAAGTACATTCAGACAGTATTACCTTCTCGTCTTGGAATTGATATGGTCCCCAAAACTTTAAAAAGGTAATGAAATTTCAGTTATTATCATGTACTTGCATCCTTACACTTTTGTGGGTGTGTTTTTATGCGTATGTCATTAGTAAAAATTATAAGCTTTTCAAAAAGGTTTCATGGTGACTCATCTGAGTACATAGAAACATAAGAAAGGAAAAGACAAAACATTTTTGTCTTTATTAAATTGTTCCAATATGCGGACAATCTAGTCAATAAATCGCACAAAATCATTCTCGAATCATTTCGAGTACACCAATAATATACCAAAAATTCAAAATGTAGCTTCAATTACCGTTTTCACTACATTTCCATTTTAAGTATCAGTAAATTTAAAAGCCGATTTATCTATATCACTCATTTACAAAAAAAAAAAAAAAAATGTTTACACGTACAGAAGCTAACAACGGTTCAAATTACTCTTTTGTTATTCGTACATTAATACAAACAAAATTTTCAACAAAAACCTTAAACTTTACCCAAAGCCTCACAAGTCCTACCATATACAGATAAGACTCACAATTCAGAAAACTAATAACTCCAAACCATATATCACCTAAATTACAAAAACTAGCTCTATCTCTCTCCGGCTATCTCTCTCAACAAACTCTATTGGTAATAAAAAAACCACGCTAATACTTCATATCACGCAAATAATATTCACGCTTATTACTCTCGCCATTAACAGACAAAAATATAAACAAGACAAAAACAGATTTTATGTACATTCGATCATTCTACGATATACAATAAAACGGAAAAACTCGGAAAAACTCGGAAAAAATACGGAAAAACACCGGAAAATACGGAAAAAAGCATGGAAAAATACAGAAAAATACAGAAAAATACAGAAAAAAACAGAAAAATCATTTAAGTTCTGCGATTTCTTGAGGAACAGCGTCACGAACTTTTCTAGGACGACGGCGATTGGGCGAAATAACAACAGTTTCCAACTGTTGACAGGCCGCCATAGTTTTCACATGCTCCAGCTCATCATCCTGCATCATTAAAAAATGGTTAAACGTTGAAACGATATAATCGTAACAACAATAACGATATTACTACTGCATCGTTGAAAAAAACGGTAATAAAAAAAACCGATAATTAAAAAACCGATATAATCGTGTAACAAAAAATGACGACATTACTACTCCATTTTAAAAACAAACAATAATTAAAATAATTGACATAATGATGATAACGAAAATGATATTACTATTGTATCATAAAGCAAACGATAGTCCAAATAAATAAAGATAACCACGACAACAATAATGATAAACAATAGTGATAATAAATAATGATATTAGTTTTATAATGGTACCAATATAATTATCGCATAAAAAAAACCAACACGATAAACAAAATAAAAGCTGTAAGATAACTATAATAACGGTATAATAATAATCTTAGATTCGAAATGATAACAGAAAAATCATCTAAATGACGACAAAAGTAATGCCTATAATGATAACTATAAAAATAAAAAATAGAGCTTAATGATAATGTAAAGTAAACGAGATCTTCTTTAAACGAAATGACATAAAGTGGCTGTGCCATTCCAATTTTCCTTGCAAAACCGTCCACTACATTTTCCACCAACAAATTTATATAACCCTTTTTATCTTTTTATCCATTTATTTTCTCTTTTCACTCACCCGTATCGCACAAAAAACGTCATAAAGATTATCAACTTTTGGGCGTCGAGATTGTGGAACTCGAGAAGTCTGAAACTCATCAAACCTGTTGAATTTCAAGTTTTCCATGATTTTCTCATATTAGACTAACTTCCATTCAAACACCTTTCAAATTATTAAAACAAACTCGTTTTCTACCCATCTTAGAATACTACAGCAGTAAATCGCAACACACCAAAACAAAAGGAGCAGAGAAGAAAAAAACCAAACACACTGAATCGAACCATTAACAAAAAACAAAAAACAAAAAGAAGACAAAAAAAACAACAGAAACAAAGCCAAAGTTTCGTTATTCACTTACATGTATAAGTCGTCCCCGTAATAATATGCAACTGCTACAGGAGAGGGAGGTAAAGTTTTCAAAAGTTCCGCGTTTTGATCCACAAATGAGCCGTAAGTATCAACTGCATTTTCCACACCCAAATTTCTCCACTAAGAACAAAAAACAAGAACTTATTAATTATAGCTTACTCTACTGGATATACGCTTTTCAATGGTTTTCTGAGGTTTTCCTGACTTTTCAATAAAAAGACAGGATAAGAAATATACTACAGCCCACTGAAAACTCACACATGCTTATTTCACTTTGAATGTCAACCGACAGAGCCCAAGGCTTTTACTACAAATAAAGACAAAAAAACACAATCAGAGCCTGCTGATAGAAACAAAGAAAAAAGAAGGGACAACAAAAAAAACGAAGGAACAAATTTCCATCTCTCTTTCCTTGTTTGACTTCCATTCAAACTTAGACATGAACCAAAAAACAGAGTTTCCGGTTTGACAAGGTTTTCAAGTTCTTTCCTTTAATAGTATACCTGCATGCATTTCTATGAGCTCCGAGAAGTTGTATGCAACTTTTGGAGAGACAAGGAACATGAAATTGAGTATCTGTTACAAACATTAGAAAAACAAAAAGAGGTCAGACAAAGAGATGAGCATCAGAATAGAGGAAAAATGAATCTGTATAAGTTTGTGTGTTGAAAAAAAAAAAACATCTGTATTGAAGCTATAAGCTTTACTCATAATACTCCACTAGTTTCATTTCCATTCCATTTCATAAACTCAAGAGAAAAGGTCAGGTGATTGAGTTACGTATAAATGGAGAGAGGGAAGAATTTTCCAAACTTTACACATCTCAATTCTGATGCTAATTGCACGTAGTTATGGAATTACTGTATCCTGGGACTTCTGCATAGGAAATCAGTAACATTCAGATGTGGTATTTAACTCTACGGAAAAAGCCCCTGATCAAGATTTTTATTCAGCGATAAATTAAACAAATATGCACTAGAAATCGCAAAATTGAACGAGTACATTTTCTCATACGGTAGAACCTCTCTAAAACAATACTGCCTAATTCAATAACCTCCATAACTCAATACCTGCGCCCGGGCCTAAGGTTGGAAAATTATGACCCTGCTTAATTCAATAACCTGTCTAATTCAATTCCAACCCTCGCTCCCAAGAGTAATGTTTTAGAGAGGTTCTACTGTACAATTATATTTTCTCGTACCATACCCAATAGTAGAAAAATGCCGCATGTTGGGCACAGAAACGGTCAAACCACAGTCGATCTCCTCCCAAAGATTCCATAATTTTCAAATGGTGCATTTCATTCCACTCCTGGAAAACCCCAATTCACCAGAACTTCCAGAGTGAGGGAAAATGTCACAATAATTTCTAAAATTGATTGGCAAACAAATGTTTAACTAAGTGCACTAAAGTACTAAAATCAAGTCTAGTCTCCGCGAACCTTGTAGATGTCAAAAATGTTTTTTTTTTTTTGGCAGAAACCATAAAATAGTGTCGACAACACAGTTCAAAAAAGTGGGACTCTCTTTGCATCGAATGAGCATTATATATTCTAACTTCGCATTAACACTCATAAATCCTTAAACTAATAACGATGGATAGTATAGCAACAAAATTGAGAGATTTAGTACCTCTGCGAAATGAACTTTCCGGACTTCAGCTCCAACACGCCACCTGTCGATCAAAAAAAAGTGTAAAAAAACAAAAAATAAACAAACAAAGAAACAAACACGCAAACAAACAAAAAACAGTCTGTCTATTGAAAAGATGATGAATCACCAAACTTGGGATTTTTTGGCTTTACAGATTTTTGCTCGAGTACAACCTTTCATTTATTGGTTTTAAACTTACTATAATATAGCTTATTACACTAATATTCCTACAATAATTTAAGATTTTCAAAGATAGTTAGGCAGGACTTACCACCCAAGAGTTTCGTAGAGATGCAACATGGATATGTATCTGAAAAGTGAAGTCAAGGCTCATCACTTTACAAAATTTATACAGATTGGACAAACAACTGAAAAAAATCTCTCTCTATCTCTCGCACTCTCCCCCTCTCTCTCTCTCTGAAATGTTGTCAATAATTGCATTGACACATCATTAAGTTTCCTTGATAGGTTTTCTTTGAGATTCAATCCTTTTCCAAGGGATCTAAAATATGTGAAACATGTGGGAGAGATTGACTGAAAAAGATTCTTCACTTTTTTGAAGTTAATTCACTCAAAGACTTTCAAGGGTTTTAAAACAAAGAAAAAAAAAAAGAGGATACGAAAAGTACGGCATTCGGGCCACTGTCTCCAAAAACCAGAACCGTTGGATTGGACGATTATTGTAAATTACATCAAGCATCTGTCACACAAAAAAAAAAAACAACAGAAAAAACGGAAAAAAAGGGAAGAAAACAAATAAGCAGCGATAAACATAACAACAGCATCGTCGTTTTAAAGTTTCAAAAGTCCAGATTAATCCAATGCAACTGCAAAAATAAATTTACCATAGTCCTAAATTGTAATTTATGTTAACTAGTGTGTCAATTTGTTGGGACCTATTTATAAATTAATGTCTACTTTCTTTTGTCTTACGGAGGGGGAGATGGAGGGCGAGGGCGAGGGGGAGGGGAAGGGAGAGGGGGAGCGGGAGGGAGAGGGAGAGAAAGAGAGGGAGACAGGGAGAGGGAGAGGGAGTGAGAGAGGGAGAGGGAGTGGGAGAGGGAGAGGGAGAGGAGTCAAACTCACCAAACAAAGTGCGTAATAGGGCCCCAAGATCCATAAAGGTGCCTCGATTGGAGGTCGACTATGTTCTCGATCCCACACTGCCTTATTACTTAGAGTCAGTTGAGAGAGTTTTTTTCGGAGACCGTCAGCTTCCTCTGCCAACTTTTCAAACACAAAAAGACAAAAAAACCCACAACTTCTTTAAGATTATGAGGATTTCCAGAAAGACAGAAATACCCACAATTTATTAAAGTTTTTGAGGATTTCAAGAAAGACAGAAAAAACCCACATCTTTTCTGAAACTTGTGGGGGTTCCTGGAGCTTTTACAACTGGCTTATGGCTGAAAATCAATTGCAAGAGTTTTATCAAAGAAACAGCTTCCTCTCTAACAATTTCCACACAGAAAGACGAGAAAGAACCGTTTTTATTTTTTTTTCCATTGATGAGGACTTCCAAATATGTTTATGAAGATTTGCAGGGTCTTTAAGCTTCAATAGATTGTTTCCTAAATAACCTCCCGGGACAGAAAAAACTGATTTTATCTCAGAAGTACTGTCAAAATTTAAGTCAATCTTTGTGAAGAAGTTTTTACCATCTAAAAAGATAGGCATATAAACTTCATTTTGCTGGTGCTTAATTATTTGCCCAATTAAAAACACAATAATTGAAATTTATGAACAGACATTCTTTTTGATGTAATATTTAAGTAACGCAGTACTTACTGGTGTTTTAGGGCATGTATTAATTTTCATTTTGATGTAACACTTGTGTAAACAAAAAATTATTAGTGCTTCAGGGAATCAGTAATTTCCTTTTTGACATAATACTCATGTTATAATAAAATCAGTAATTTTCTTTTTGATATAATACTTATATTACAATATCTTTATGTGCAGCAACAATTACTGATACTAGTACTAATTTTCAGTTTAATATAATACTTATGTGAGAATAATATTATGAAAGGCAATACTTAATACCGATGTGATAATAATCTCATCAAAGGCAACACTTAATATTTATGCGATAATAAAAGGCAATACTTACTGGTGTTTGAGGCTTAATGTCTGGCAAACCATCGTATAATGTGAGAATACCATCGAGCCATTTTATGGTTCCAACAAAGGCTCTACCAGCATAAGCCAAAACTAATTGTATTGGGCTTCTCTCGATATTGTCAGCTGCAAAAAACAAATAATCACATTCAAGTCAGAATCAAACCAGGAAAATAAGGCTAAAAAAATCTTAAACCTTCCCAAGCCTTCTCAAACCTTCGCAAGTTTTCTAACAAAATCGAAATTCCGAACATAAATAAAGTTGAATGGAAAACAGCGAAGGGCAACCCCTTGCAAATATCGAAGATCGGCAAAGGAACTGGACCTCCTATGCTTGAAGGATATTCTTGAAAGACAAATTTTAGAAGATAGGACAGATGTACAAGCTTAAAAATTGAGTTTCTACAATACCATGTCTCATTCACAAATACTAACCCATAAGTGGTACAACTTAGGAAACCACTACAACATACCGACTTTGTTGAAGAAATTGGCAGCTGAGAACACTGTTGACTAGTCTGGCTTTTGTTAAATTGTTTAAACTTCATGTTACAATGTTCATCCACACTAATAAAGGAACGATCCTCCCAAAACCCAAGTCCCTTACATGCTAGCTCATATTTTGTACTCAACAAAAACACCTGATTCACCTTTTCAAACAACTGGATGGACCTAGTTTACAAACAGTGCTATCAAAAAATGTTAACAAATCATGCAGAATTAAACAGCAAAATGGTTAAGCTTTGAACATCAATATAACAAAAATCCACAGAAATACATCATTACAACAATCACGAGTCAAATAACTATCCATGAAAGATATCATACAACGCTTGTTGCAAGTTATAGAATCTTCAAACGGATGCTAAAAAAGAGAAAATCATGAAACAAAAGCATTATTTGACTACTAATGAGGTTTTGATTAGGTCTCACTTCGAACGTCGCTGAACTCCACAAAGAGATAATTTCGCCGAAGAGCCTGTATCAAGTGACTGTGTTAGAGCTTTCTGATTTGTACAATTCCAAAGCAGTAACAGACAAAATGAAAAGATACTGGAAAGATACTGAAAAGTTTCTTCCTGTACCTCAGTTTTGGTCAAAAACTAGCTCCTATAAACTGCCAACTTTTTTACCAATTTAGCAAATTCTCAACTTTATTCAATCAAAAAACACACACGCAAACATAATTTTGGGCATCAAAAAGCAACATATCCATCATCAGTGGAAAAAAAGGAAAAAAAAAAAAAACACCACAGCGAAACAATTGAATTGAAGATTCCTTCAATTCTGAGTCTCCTCAAAACATACTTATAAGCAAGCCTCAAATTTCTGCAGAAAAAAATGACCTCTACTTCTTCTTATTCATGGTGAAGTCAAATAACTCCACCAATCAAAAAAGAACCTCGATGAAAAATGCAGAAAAAGCCTTCCAATTACAGGAAGTTTGTGAGAAAAAAGAACGAATTGAAACTTTACCATTGTAAAATAATCAAATGGCTTATCAGTCGTCCGTGATCAGAAAGAGACAAAATAGTGCATATGCCTCTATACGCCTTGAGAAAAAAAACACTTTCAGATTGACCTATACAAATCTATTCATTTTAACCATTAATGCCAATGCTTCTTCCACTTTTGAGAAGCATGCATAGAGATAAAAGTACTCACAGAAGGCATAAAATAAAACCGCCTTGAAAAAATGGAAGTTAAAAAAGGGGAAAAGAATGGTGCCTTTTGTATGTGCATAGCATTTACACAACACAAGTGAAACAAACAGTTTGTAGCTTCAGTTAAAGTCATTCACCTTATATTCACAGGCAAAATTTTCAAATGCCAATTTTATGGCATTTCCGGGTACATTCGGACTAGTTCGTAAAAAAGCTGCCTGTCACATGACAACCATAAAAAAAAATTACTCCAACCCTAAAATTCATTTCACCTTTCTTACTGTCGTAAATCCTACACAGTAGAATAAAAACACTCATCGGTCTGAGGCGAAGGAAAACAGGAAAAGCAGTTTAATGTATTCGAAAAATCGATTAATCAATGAAAACAATACTTTGCGCCATGCATTTCTTGTATCATTAGGTAATTACATTGAAGAAATTTGCCCCGGTGTTGAGGGTAAATTGTACAAATTTAGGGCAAACTGTACGCAAATTCAAATAATAGTACGAATCATATGATTTACCGTTAAGACAAGGTTAAACTTCGGTAGTGTACTTACCCTATCAAAAAGCCTGAATGGCACCAAATATAAGCCCTACATTGCTTGTTTTTGACAAATTCTTATCAAAAATTTTACCTGAAACCCATAGTTATAAGGCACAAACTTTGGCTTATCCACTTCATTTCCCCAAATTATATTGCATGTTTTCGATTAACTTTTACCTGAAAACCATAGTCATAAGCCACAAATTTTGGCTTATCCACTTCATTTCCTTGTCGATGAATGAGTTCTTTGGCGGCATCACTACCACCTTCTAAAATTTCTTGCCTCACGTCCTCGATTCCTTGACTTATGGCCTGTTCCTCTTCCAGTACGGCTTGCTCTGACTTGCTTTTCATCACTGTTTTTGAAACGTTTACTTGTTTACCACTTAAAAGAGCCTTATATTCCCTGTATACAAGCAATAAAATCAAGTTCAGCATTCATTTCAGAAGCGAAAAATCAACCGAGTTCGATATTCCTTCTACAAGAAAACGAATCAGACAAGTTCAATATTCCTTTTAAAAGCAAGAAAACCAACCAAGTTCAAAACTCCTCCTACAAGCAAAAAAATCAATCAAGTTCAATATTACACGCAAGAAACTCAATTAAGTTCAATACTCCTTTCTACAAGCAAAAAAATCAATCAAGTTCAATAATAAAAGCAGGAAAATCAACTAAGTTCAGTATTCCTTCTCCAAGGAAGAACAAAATGTAGTTCAAACTCCTACAAAAGCAAAAAAGGCAAGTTCAGTGTTCCTCCTGCAAGCAAAAAATGCAATGACGTTCTGTATTCCTTCTACAAGCAAAAAATGAAGTTGCAAAAGTCCTTCTCAGATGTTAATACAAACAAGGTTTTGCTTTTGAAACAAGTTTGATTTTGAATCAAAAAAATGAACACTGAAGGACTTGGGAATACCATACTGAAAATTTGTACTGATTGAGGTACAAAGACACAGTAAGCCATTTTGAGCACATTCTAAAACTTTTTTAAGAACATTTTAAAACATGTTTAAGAATCTTTTGAAACGTTTTTAAGCATATTTTGAAACATTTTAAAGCGCGTTTAGAAATATTTTTAAGCACATTTTAGAACATGTTTAAGCATATTTTTCATGTTAAACTTCGGCTAAGGACATCTTAAGATTACAAGCAAAAAAAAAGACACCTACTAAGCCTTTTTCGTCCAAAACTTATAAAAAAAACATTTTTCTTGCGCTTCAATTTTAGTTACCAGCCAACAGAAATTATAGAAAAGCAATGAAATGAGCAAACAAATAAGGTTGATAGTCAGTAATTGCCAAAACAAAAAAGAAAGGCACACATGTATTTATGGGAAAAAAAAAATACGCCAAGATGGTCAGAAACTGCCAAATGAAAAAAAGTAACGCGCACATGCTTTTATGGAAAAAAAAATGAAGCAAAATAAATAAATAATAATAATAACCTGCGACTGGTTAGCTTGCCCGTGGAGACGCCGAGAAAAGCGCAACTTTTTTGTCGTTTTTTGACACGAGCAACGTCCATTTTTTCATTCAATTTCTTTGCATTGGTTAAACAATAGGATTTTCTATTTGCTGAAAAAGAAGATTGGAGTGGAAAATAATGCAATGAAGCCATACTGAAAATCGGGTACAAATAGGGTACTGAAAATGTAATGATATAATACTAAAGAAATCGGGTAGAAAATATTGTGTAACTGATGTCCCCGAGAATGCAGTAATAATTCAATCAAACGAATGCAAATTGAGGCTTATTCTTGCTTAAAAATTAGAAATTGTGTTTAAATAAGAGAGAAAAAAGGAGACCTCACTGCTGATTTGTAAGCAGAAAATTTTCAGTGAGAGTTAAAATATTTCTGCGTTATCTTCTCGATGAAAAATATTTTAAAAGCGTACTAGAGAAAAATCACAAGTAAGCAGCAAAACTTAGTAAAATACGTCTAAATAGGAAAACTCAAATCTAAATAGAAGATATTTGTGGACGATACCGAAATTGCCAATTTCTCAAATTCTTGCTGGAAGACCAGAATCCTGTGACTGTTCGAGTCAGGACAAACCCGGGTTAATCTAACCGTAGTTAGTCACGGTGACGCTGTAGCTGACAAGTGTCAAAGTTTGCACAATCCTTGCTGGCGGTGACACGTCATATCGAGTTAGCTTGACCGTAGTTGAGAATCTCTCTAGCAAATTCAGAAATCCTTCGCCGTGGATTTCAACCTCAGGTTAAAATGACCGCGGTTAAGAAAAACAGCTCGTGTACTGTTCTTGCAATAAATTCTTGTTGAAAGTTGTACGGTCGTAAGAAGACAGACCTACCGTACTGTACTGGACGACGTTTTAGGGCAACACCTTAAAAAGCCAAAATGGCATCTTACGTCAGTGACATTTAGATGGCGCTATAGCAAATCTTGGCCGTCGGAAATTCATCTGTATTCATGGACGGCTTCCGATTGCGTTAGCATCACTTTATGTAATCACTCCAGGCACTTTTTGGGATCAGCCAATAACAATAACGCACTTATAGGCCGTCCGATCCATATTTGGTGAGAATCGGACGGCAATGCATCAGGACTCCACGATGAACTGACGCGAACACGGCCCCAAAGGGAGGCGAGTCCTGAATGTCATACGTACACTCTTGTCATCACTCGTCGGCTGCCAACCAAAATGGACTTTTAGGTTGGATGTTTCGCAGAAACGTCCAGAAACCCAGCCTAGGTGCACTTCATAGGAGAGGTCGCTATTAGCGTTAAGAGTTAAGAAATATGATTTATGTACGAGCAACGTGGATAATTTATGACCGCTTACGAACTTACTGTCGTAAACAAAAAAAAAATGTTATAAACTCTATTTTATGTCGAAGGACCAGAAAAACCAGGCACTGAATTGGTGCTACAAAAGCCGTTTCTCGTGTTCCGTAAATTTAGGGTGCGAACTGAGATTCGTCGTTTTCAGTGTCGTTTTTATCAAAAAAACGCATCATTCCATTAGAACCATAGTTCAAAAGTAGGTGAAAGTAGGCCTATACAATATGCCTATTGTATGCAAAACATACAATATGACCTTAAGACCCATATTGTATTCGGACTTATTCAGACCAATTAAAATAATCGGACCAAAAAGTTGTATTTACACCGGCAGATTCGGACGATCGGACGGTCGCTGATCAAAGTAGCAATCTAAGAAGATCACATGAAAAGCCCATAACACAACTTACGATAAAGGCGCCGACCAAAGGCCTACCATAAAAACGCCTACTTTTGAAGTATGCTTCGGAGTCTTAACATGCTCCCACTCTGCTCCTCGAGGCCTAAGGACTAGACATGGCTGCCTGTGAAGAGGTTCGTGGAAGCTTCA
This sequence comes from Zygnema cylindricum, assembly GCA_037447655.1. Taxonomy (NCBI): domain Eukaryota; kingdom Viridiplantae; phylum Streptophyta; class Zygnematophyceae; order Zygnematales; family Zygnemataceae; genus Zygnema; species Zygnema cylindricum. The sequence continues at coordinate 47,314 of JBBHKE010003245.1, forward strand.
AGTGTGGCTTCAATCGAGCCTTCAATGTCGGATTCAATGGCGGATTCAATGGCGGCTTCGTTGTAATGATGAGCAATACAAATTTCTTTCAAATTTCGCGCGCGGAAATGAAACGTCACTTTTCATAACTTTCCGTACATTGTATCCGTACCGTACAAATTTCATTCAAACTTCGTGCGCGGAAATAAAACGTCCCTTTTTTGAAAGTTCTGTACATAATCTTCGTTCATTTTATCCGTACGAAAAGTATACGCATTTAACGTAACATTCAAAATCTAAAAAAAAATAACGAAATTTCGTAAAAATGTCAAAATCAGTACGAATGAGACATCTATGTGGATCAGCATGAATTATACTAATTTGTTGCCGATCTTTTCTGCCCTTCCGACACAAAATAGAATTTATGATGCTATTTTTTCTTAGTTACATAATGTCTTCTAACGATTCAGTAAATGCCACGTCATCTGGAGACTATATTAGAATTAATAGTTCTACTATGAACCCCAGACAAGTGTTTGGCTTAAAGTAGCAGTTTGAACGTTTTTAAATATTATGAACTTAACAATTTTAAATAAGCTTTATAGTTTCTCAGAATGCCCGTTCACGTGGTAATTTTTGAATTCTACAGGTTCTTCTCAACCGCACGTTCTTAAGGCGTAGAGCAGCCTGCAATAGGGGGAAAGGTCCTCGACGGTCCAGCACTCGTGCTTTCAGCTCGTAATTTTTGAAAAAATACGATAATGGAAGGATATTGGTCTATTTTAAAACTTTGAACCAGTTACCAGTCCTTAAACTCCAGCTGTCGTGTGACCTATGGATCAGTGGTCGTAGCATAGCTGTTAATATTTTCACGCAGGAAAAACGAAGTCTTGGCGCCAACCACGCTTTGCGAGCCGTACATCCACGCTGAAATATTTGATACGGGCGCGACGCGACGTGGCCGACCATATCCAAAATTTGTACTTCTGACCATTGGGAGCGGTGTCAGAGATTGTGTGAGCGACCGCCATACGGATTCCTGATTTCTGACGTGGTTAAGGTGGACACCTCTCAAAACACTGTAGCTGTCCTAAAAGTGTACATTTACGTACGGAATTTTAAGGGTTTCCAGCAGATCCAGTTTTCCTTACAGAAAAGGATAGATTTCACTAGAGCTGTTTTTGTCAGGTGCACTAAAGACAGGATAACGCACGTCAGGATGTACGGAATATTATGTAGGTAGAGGCGATCATACGTCCAAAGTGAAATCATGAAATGTAAATGAAAAAACAAACGAATCAAATAATACTCGGAAGGGTCAAAGGAGCAGAATAATATGGTTGACCAAGTCAGTATAATGTCGGTGGCGTCATCAAAGTCATAGTGACTACGGTTGCGGTACTCCGTGTCGCAGATGGTTCTGACGAACCAGATTGAGTGCTGGTTTCGCACGTGTTCGTCGTCAGACCTATCGACATCGGACGGCAAAACCGTCCCCTCAATTGGACTGCATCGTCGGCCGTCCGATTGAAGTCATTCTTAAATGTCACCTTCAGGGTTTTGCACTTTTGCTCCATCCCAAACTTTTCAGGTTCAAAGCCGGGTAGTAAAGTAAAAACGCGACGAACCGAGAAAGATACGTGAGAAAGATCAATGATTGGTTATCCGGTGGGGAATCTAGCGGGCCAATAATGTTGTTCCGCATCAAATATAAGGTAAAAATATAATTCCAAGATTCACTAAAAAAGTAAAAATGCCCTTGAAAGTTTTGCGGAACGATTTTCGTCGTCAAAAATAGTAAGCGATTGGTTCAAATTCGGGAGTTGATCAACAGCTCTAAAGTATTCTCAAAATGATTTGTCCTTTGCGTATTTAAGGGTTTTTCTCAAATTGCTACTGTACTCTTCGCCACCGAAGCTCCAGTAGCGTCTACTTTTCGTGCTTCATATCGGTTCGGAATCGCCAGATTTCGTAACTGGCAGGAATCCGTATTTTACCAATTAAATTAGATTCGCTTGTATTCTTTAAAAATTTGTTATATCCTATTTGTACCCGGATGGTTTTTCCATGACAAGTTTTGCAATAAAGACTACACCTTATATTCATTCATTACTAGTAAATCAACGCCCGTTTCAAGGGCATGGACCATGTCCTCTCTAATCGTGCCCGTTTATCGTGCCCGTTCATCTCGCCCGTTCATCGTGCCCGCTCATCGTGATCGTACATCATGCCCGTTACACGCGCCTAGACCGTGTCCTGTTTATCAAAACGTCTTACTGTTTTACTATTCAAAACGTCCGTACGGACATTTGTAGAGCTGACCAAAAACAACACAATGATTGACGGATACTCATAGACAGGTTCGAGCAACCTGCATCTCAGAATGGCTCTTTTGGCGGCTTTTGCCAAACAAGCCGATGGATTGACACGTTAAACTGTTATCACTTAAAGGAATAATTCATTATTGATTTTTTATTGTGCAAATATTCATTTCTATTGTACAAATATTAATATTTTATTTAATTGAAACATTAGTTAACGATATAAGTACAAGTACAAGTACAAGTATTTAATACAAATATATCGTATGAATCAAACTATCTATCCTAAAATCAAGATTATTGTTTAATAAAATCATATTCGATTTTGAGATAATATTCTCATTATTCACTATGCATCTCAGAATGGCTCTTTTGGCGGCTTTTGCCAAAAAAACCGATGGATTGACACGTGGCACGTTTCCAGTGGATCCCAAAAATTAAAGGGACAAAGCCACGGCGTCGGATGTGAAAGGTACATCGTTTTAACTGGAGCCGTACTAAAGCGGTACACATCTTATACCGGCTACAGTACTTTCGGCTTGTACAAATTATCTGATTGGTAGGTACCTCAAGGGGTTGTGAGTAGGGCGCGTCGGGGGAATAAGACGTACAGTTGAGTGTTGTAACAGTAATAGCGGATCGAACTAATTTATAAAAGGGTATTTAGGAGTTATGATTATAGATTATTAAATTTGGTAGACGTTCGCGAAAGAATCACGCGATTTGGAGTTATATTTCAAAAGTTATA
>JBBHKE010003246.1:0-33673 GCA_037447655.1 Zygnema cylindricum
CAATTTCTCTCTCCAATGCATTGATCTTTCTCTTGTGTACAATTTCATGGCTTTCGCCAATCCACCTCGAATACGTTATGGGCCAAGCCATGCCACTTCTAAAAGTATCCAGAAGTTTGATGGCCAAAACTTTTATGATTGGTCATTTTCAGCCATGCATTTTTTCAAACACGAGAAGATTTGGGACCATTTTATAGGATTTTCACAACCTCCTATGCTTTCCTCTACCGATACACTAGTAGAAAAAGCTATAAAAGTGTTGGCAATAGCTACATGGAAACAAAAAGATGAGGATGCGCACGCTCGCCTAGTGATGTCACTTACTACCGAGCGTACTCGTCTTATTCGTGGCGCCTCCTCATCCGCCGAGGCTTGGAGTCGTCTTCAAGGAGCTTACATTCAAACCGGATGGGTTGCTTGCCAAATTAAAAAACGAGCGTTTTTTAACTCCATGAAAAGCCGTCGGACTCCATGCAAGATTAGATTAGTACAGTCAACTTGTCTGCCGGAAAGTGCACCATGATAGGCGTGCATCTTTCCAACGAGGACCTCTCTTCTACCCTTTTGGGAGGACTCCCTGAAAACTTTCCCCCTTTCATTTCTTCGTTTGACAATCTAAACCAAACCATTCCCTTTCACTTTCTTTGTACAAAAATTTTGCATAAAGAGACAAAACTTCTCTCTTTTTCTACTCCAAATCTCTCTCATGCAAATGCCTTTATAGTTGACAATCACAAAACTTACTCGGGGGAGTGCAGCGTTAGTTTTGCGCTTATTGCAAAACAAAAGGACATTCCGTTGAAGACTGTCAAAAATTAGCGAGGCAGAAAGCTGCCGAGGCTTCCAATCCCCCTAAAACTAGAGGGAATGCCAACGCTACTTATTCCACCCCACCAGTTCTTCCCACCCCCCCACTCCCTCCACACCCTTTTTTCTCTCCAAAATTTCCTTATCCACACCATTATTTCGCTTCTTAATCCCTCCCACAATCTTTTAACGCTGCATCGCACTATGTGTCTTCAAACCCCGTTAACCTCCATTTGAAACTCTCAGACCTCTATTGGTCTTTAGAGTAGGAAGCTCACAAGAAGCTTATCTAGTTAGTGCCGACTCGAAGTTGATACAAACCCAAATGATTGACCCCTTGACAATCAGAACCCCAATACAACTTCACCCATGTGAAATAAGACTTTTCTGTGTGCTCTGTCCCACCACACAATGCAAAGCTAGAATTTGAGTTTTGGACACATTCACCCACTTTGAATTTTCCTTAGAAATGTAGCCACCCTAGCAGGCAAAGACATTGACCCACTACACCCCTGTGTAGCATGGACTCCCCTAAGTGCACAGCAAAAAGAATCTCTAAATTTGCTCCCTTGCGTAGTAAGTTATAAGTGGTCAAAGATGACCTTTTGTACAGGAGCTCTCTCGGAGAGAGGCGGCCACCTACTAAATTTTCTAAGTCCTATCTCTCTCTTAAATCCATCTACAGACGTACGGCACCAATCACATTATTGTGTAATACACAAAAGTACAAGCGTCAGTGTACTTTTTGTACGGCCATAGTACGACATGGTCGAAATGTTGACACATATCATATCCGGATTTGTTCCTATAATCTCCGGAGTTACCGCAACCCAATGTTGACGCGCCACGTGTCCTTTGACGTGGCGATGACCGTAAAACGCCAAAAGTACATATTTCGTGATCGCGGCGCCTATCGTGGCAGTCCGATCAAAACTGGATATATTTTTAGCTGTTGAAAATAGACGCCCGGTATTTGTTTCGCGGTCAAAACAAATAGGCGGTATACCTTTCATACAATACATAAAACCGTACTCCGTACTATGTAAAATTGTATCTATGCACTACGAATCAATTTCCCGTTAAAAAAACTAGTCTATGTGTAACTATTTAAATATTTGTCATACTACATATATCTTAGCATTAGTCCTAGACTTATAAGATAAAGTTGACTGCTAGTTTGACAAACTGTAGGTTCCAGGATCAAATCCTGGAACCGTTAAACCTTTAGCACTTCTACCAAGATTGGCCTCCTTGTCCTCTTTGGGAAGCCTAGGCAGCCATGGTTCTAACTCATTCTCTAGTTTTCAGTGACTGCGACAAGTGTGGGGACTTGAGAGAAGAGTTAGAGGCAATAGCAAAAAAAATCTCTGAATTTGCTCCCCTGAGCAGTAAGTTATGGAGGGTCAAAGTTGACCTTTTGTACAGAAGATCTCTGTGAGAGAGGGTCCTATCTACCAATTTTTCAAAGTCCTATCTCTCTCTAAAACTCTATCCACTGACGTACGGTACCTATCATATTACACTATCGTACACAAAAGTACAGGTGCAACTGTACTTTATGTACGGATATTGTACGACATGGCCTAAATGTCGACACATGTCATATCCGGATTCGGTCCCCAAATCCTCGGAGATGCCGCGATCCAACGTAATCGTGCCACGTGTCATCCGATGTGGCGATGACCACAAACCGCCAAGAATCTCTTCCGCGATCTTGGCTTTGTTTTCGGCTGTCCGATTGAATACAGATTTCAATCATAGCCGTCATAAATGCTTGTGCGGTATTTATTTCGTAAAAGAAACAAAATGCTCGATACTCGTTTCTTATCCTTACCAAAATCCGTACTTTTACATAACTAGATCTATGCATCCCTAAAGTTCAGCCGTTAAATGAATTTTCCTACATGGCAACATTTAAATATATATCAAACCTATTAGAATATAACTTTCTGCCTATACTTAACGGATAAGGCTATGGACTAGTGCGTTCTGACGATCGGCAGGTACCAGTTTCAAATCCTCGTTCCGACATACTCTTTTTAGTAAATAAACCTACCTATCTGTAAATCAACTAATGTATTTCCCGTAAACCTCTGGATAGCCTAGGTAGCCATGGCTCTAGCTTCCTCTCCAACTTCTCACTGACTGGAACAATTGTGGGAGTTTGGAGAGGGAAGTTAGAGGCAGACTGCCTCGCCTTCTTTCTATATTCCAATTTAGACCTAGAAAATAATAAAAGAACCATCAATTTCTACACTCCCCTTATTTTCTGGTCAATCTTTAATTTCAGACCACACTTCTCCCTGCAGAAAATTAGGTTAGGGGAAGGCACAGGTTTGGTCATCATATCTGCTACCATCTCACTATCTGGTCGGTACTCTAAACTGATTATTTTGTTTTCTACTTTCTCTATAACAAAGTTGAGTCTAATGTCCATGTGTTTAGCTTTAAAATGATGTTTAGGATTGGCAGAAATAGCGATTCCTGCCTGATTATCCCAAAAAAATTTATGCACACCACTCTTAAGGTGACCAAGCTCACTAAGCAAAGACTTGACCCACATCAATTCTTTTATAGCAAAGCAAGAGGCCATATACTCAATCTCCATGGTGGATTGAGCAATAACCTTTTGCTGTTTGCTACTCCAACAGTAAGCCCCATCACCCACATATAATGCATAACCAGAAGTACATTTCCTCATCGGAGCATCACGATTATTGGCATCACTCCAAGTAGTGATGTTAGTATTCTCCCCACCCAAATGCAACCATAGATCCCTTGTTCCTATCAAATATCTAAGGACTCTCTTAGCTGCCTCCCAATCTTTCTTAGTGGGAGCATTTAGACTTCTACTCAGCACTCCTACAGGTGCAACTAAATCCGGCTGGGTACAATTCATAAAATAGATTAGGCTTCCCAATACTTGCCTGTAAGGAATAGTCTACATGAACTTCTGTTCTTCAAGACTTAATTCCTCGTCTAAGACTATGACTCCTTCTTCCTCACTCCCCTCACTTCCGTTCTTTAACTCCTTTAGAGTTTTACAACTATTAGCTTTATCCATCTGAAACTTTTCCAGCATGTTCTCTATTGCTTCCTTTTAAGTCAATCTTATAATTTTTCTTTCTCGGTCTCTTTCTACTTGAATTTCCAAAATATATTTTCCTTCCCCCATATCCTTCATTTCAAATCTCCCTTTAAGATCGGTTTTCAGTTTATTAATTTTTTCCATTGATTTACTTAAGAAAACAAATCGTCAACATAAATTGCAATAAATATAACACCTGCGTCATCTTGAAAAACATAGATTGAGTGATCTAAGTTGATCAACATATATCCTAAACTGGTAAAAAACTCATCAAACTTCTTATTCCATTGTCGAGGCGCTTATTTTAAACCATGAAGAGATTTAATCAGCCGGCATATCTTACTCTCCTCTCCTTTCTCCACAAATCTTTTGGGTTGTCGCATAAAGATATCCTTTTCCAATTCTCTATGCAAAAAGGTTGTCTTCATGTCCATCTGGTGCACCTCCATGTCTTCCGCTTCAGCTAGACTGAGAAGTATGTGGACGGAGGGAAATCTGACGACCGAGGCAAAGGTTACCTCGTAGTCGATTCCTTCTTTCTGTGTAAATCCTTTTTCCACTAATCAGGCTTTGTAACGCTCAATGGTGTTATCCAGGTTCAGTTTTAATTTGAAAACCCACTTACAACCGATTGGTTTTCGGTTAGGTGGACAATCCACCAGCTCCCAAGTATCGCCTGCCATAAATGAGGCCATCTCCTCAATGATGGTTGTCTTCCACCGGTTCCTTTCTGGACAATCATTCCCTCTCCATAAGTTTGAGGTTCATCTTGATGAGATAGTTTTGTTACCTTGTTATTTACCTGTTTTTCTTGCAATCTTTTGCTACTTCTCCTTCCCCCCTCAAAATCTTTGGCCAGAATAGATGGTTCTCGTGGGCTTGTTCGAACAATCTATGCTTCTCCCGTATTTATTGATTCCGAATCAATTTCCATCACGTCTTCCAAATCGGGTAAAATTTTCACTGGAGTTTCCGCAGCCGAGTCCTTTTCGGTCTGATTTCTACCTTTAGAATGTCATCTTCTCTAAAACTTCGATAGTTAAGAAGCTCAAAGTCATCGGAATTTTGTGACTCAAATCTGATTTTTACTGACTTTGTATACTTGAAGGGATCCATTGACTTTTCTTCATCCATAACTACTAGATGCTTTACTAAGATTATATCATCCCTTTTTAGATCTTAAACTCTATATCCTTTAACATCCTCACCATATCCTTATAAGTATCTCGGTTTTCCTTTAGGATCTAGCTTCCAATTAGACCGATCTGTATCTTAACTGTATACTTGACTGCCGAAAACCTTTAGGTGAGATAAGTCTGGTTTTTGGACAGTCCATCTCTTATAAGGTGTTTGATCTTTTATAGTTTAGGTTAAAACTCTATTTTTGAGGTAATTAGCGCAGTTCATTGCTTCTGCCCAAAACCTTTTTCCTGTCTTCTTATTCGACAATTTACTTCTACCACTATCAATTAGTGTCCTATTTAATTGTTTAGCTACCCCATTCTGTTACGGGTTTTCTGGAACGGTCTTTTGGTGTTGAACTCCATCTTCCCTCAAAAAATCCTCAAACTGGTTAGAAGTATACTCCCCACCATTGTCACTCCTTACTCTCTAGATTGGAGTTTCATGGAGTTTTTCGCTCCATGCTTTATATTGTCTAAAACAATCCTGAGCTTTTGACTTGTTTTTCAAAAAATACACCTGGAATACCGAGACCAATCATCAGTGATAGTCATCATAAATCTCTTCCCCCCCGGTGAGGGTACTTTGGCCAGTCCCCAAATATCTGTGTGTACTAAATCTAGAATTTTTTCTCCCCTATAGGTGGCAGTTTTGGGAAAAGGCAATCTGTGTGCTTTACCTTGAGCACATCCACTACAATCACTTAGATTCTCACTCTCACTAAATTAAATTCCTTCCACCACTCCCATCTTTTTCATCTCTCTTAGCTTATCTAGATTCACATGCCCAAGCCTCTTATACCACATCATTATATCATAAACACCAGCAAAAAAAAGTTTCTTCATTTCATTGCTTAAAATCAGCCTAAACATCCCTTGGCTACCTTTTTCAGCGGTGAAATAAACTTCCTTCTCAAAACTAGCAGTAAAGACTCCTTTCATAGTGCTAGTATCAAAATCCTTATCATCTAATACACACCTAGAGATGAGGTTTTTGTTCAACTCGGGAATAAACAATACATTGGAGAATGTAACTATGGACGTCTTTGCTTCTACGAAGACTTTCAGATCTACTGATCCTACAAAAGTAGTAGTGACTATCCTGCAATCCCCGTACTAAATCTCTACGGTGGGAATCTTTCTTATCTTAATGAACAGGTGCCTATCCTTACACATGTGCATGGAGGCACTTGAATCTACAATCCAACCTGCTTCACCTTTCAATCCACCGAAAGCGATTTCTGTTTTTGTGGAATTTCTACCTCGTTTGTTGCTTCCAACTCCTCATCCAATAGGAGCTCATCGTCCTCGTCTTTGGATTCCACCTCAATTACCTCTGTCACAAGGGCGTTTTTCTTTCCTCTCGTTGTTCCATTAGTCTGCCCCTCCTTTAGCCGAAGCTTGGTTAGCTTAGTGCAATGCGCCATACAGTGCCCTGGTTTCTTACAAAAATGACATAAACCCTTGGGAGCCCTGGCTCCGACTCATCGGTTTGATTTTTCAGCTCACCCCCTCAGTAATTTCGGACTGGTCTCCGGGAATCCTTGTTCCTCTAGTCGGTCCTTGCTCCCAAGGCTTGCCTACTCTTTCCTCCCCTTCGGATCTCAATTGTATTCTCGCGAACGAGAATCATTCCTACCACTGAGTTCCATATCCACCTTGAGTCTGGCAAATCCTGCTCACAGTTGACTTTGTTCTCAAACTCATCGGGTAACTTCATCTGTAGACTGTTAACCTTTTCTTTTTCTCTAAAAATTTTTCCAGCACTCTCTAGCTCCATGAAAAGTGTAGCAAGCTCATTGCAAAAATCCAACATCTTCCCCCCTTTGTATACATACTCCTTAACTTTCTGATCAGCCAACTGTTGTTGCTGAATCGTACCACTTCGGTACATCTCTATGAGAGCTATCCAAAGATTGGATGCCCTTTCTACCAGCAAATAAGGACATGCAAGTCCTTGAGTAAGATGGCGGAGGATGAAGTGTTTTGCCGCCATATTGTTCAAGTCCCACGTATCAGTATCATTCTCCTCGTTCCTCGGAATAGGTGACATGAATGTCAAACCAGTTGCTATTGGTGTGGTCATCTCCTTCTCCTTTCCTTTGTCCACCACCTCTCCTTCCTTTGTCTCCTCCGTTGAAGATGGATCTGCATCCCTAGTGAATCTGCCCTCTGTAAACCCTGGAGGTATCCCAAGACTGGATGGGCGCCTCACCCTTCCACTCACTATTCCCCAAAACTGTTTCTCACATAAAACTCCTATCATCATACTTTCCCAGTATATGAAGCCAGCTCCATTGAATATGGGCACCCTAGATGTTGGGCCCATAACGTGCAACTCTGAGACCTCCATAAGACCTCATAGTAAACAGCTCACACGAAGCCTCTAAGATAACCGTGACCCCTTTGTCTTTCAGCACGAATAACCGCCAGCTTGGCAAGAAAAAACTCTGACCATCTTCACCCCTGTGAAGGTAAGACTCCCCTAAGTCTACAGCAAAAAGAATCTCTGAATTTGCTCCCCTGAGCAATAAGTTATGGAGGGTCAAAGTTGACCTTTTGTACAGAAGCTCTCTGGGAGAGAGGGTCTTATCTACCAATTTTTTCTAAGTCCTATCCCTCTCTAAAACTCTATCTGGTGACGTACAGCAACAATCGTATTGTTGTACCGTACAGAAAGGTACAGCTGCCGGTGTACTTTATGTACGAACATTGTACGACATGACAAAAATGTCGACACGTGTCTTTTCTGGATTCGTTTCCGTAATCTCTGGAGATGCCGAAATCTAATGTCGTGGTGCCATGTGTCATCCGATGTGGCAGCGACCATAAACCGCTGAAATCTTCTTCCGCGATTCGGCATGCTTTTTGGCCGTCCGATTGAATGTCGATTTCAATCGTAGCCGTCATAAATAGTTGCGATGTATTTGTTTCGCTATCGAAACAAATGCGCGGTACTTATTTATTCTTCGTACTCGTAATCCGTACTTTTATAACTGACTCTATGTATCCCGTATATAGTTGTTGTTAAATAAATTAGCCTACATGTTAACGTTTATATATGTAATACACTCTATATCATTTACCACTAATCCTACACTAAATGGATGAGGTTAGCGGCTATCGGTGGCATTTCCTATCCGTAGATACCAGGATCAAATCCTCTAGGCGACAACTTCCTTTTAGTAAATTAACTACTTTACTACCCCGTAAATCTCTGGATAGCATTGGCAGCCATGACACTAGCTTCCTCACAAACATCTCGGGGAGTCAACAAGTGTGAGAGTTGGAGAGAGAAGTTAGATTCAGACTGCCTCGACTTCTTTTTCTGTACTTTATTTTAGACTTAGAAAATACTAAAAGAACCATCAATTTCTACAGATGTTGCCACATTCGAATAAGGCTTTAAGCTTGAAAACGATGGAGGGCGACAAATATATGTTGACGATAAAATGTCGAGAGGAAAGGTATTGAAGAATTCCTCAATCGTCTAACCTCTAAATATTGTCAATCGTAATCATGTATAATGCTGAGAAAAGAGAAGTGCAAGAGTATGAAAATATCCAAAACATGTTGTACAAAGTTACCCTCAAAGTCCAAATGCGCACAAACGTATTTATTAGAGGTTGTTCCATCCTAAGTCTGAATGCAAGTATAAATGTTGCGAGTTAGGAAAATTGGGATGTCGTATGGTATATGATAACTACCTCACCCATTAAACTTTGTGTTATGTGATTTTTTTTATTTTATTTGAGCATTTTCAATACATGTAAATATTTGGGTTTCACCATATAACATGTTTAACGTCCTAGTGTAACTTTTCAGCCTCAAACCATATCGTGTGTTGTGCTTCTCTCCATACCTGACGAGCAAAGGAGAAATACCCATTGTTCACCTCCAGGTTCACCACAACTGCGTAGGGGCTTACTTAAGAGCTTAAGGCTACATTTCATCATGGCGTACTAGAATCCCAAAAAATGTGGTGACAAGCGGAGCGAGGACAAAATCGGTAAAGGAGTTGGCCGAGTTGTAGCCCTTGGCCTAAAACAAGGTTGGAGTCAACGATATGATTCGACCATAAGGAGCGCTTCAATTATTTGTTTTGCATGTTATTATATTTTTTATTTTTTTGTTATTTAAGTATTATTTGATTGTTTTTAGCGAGTTTTTAGTTTTATTTTTTTTATTGATTTTGGCATTTATTAAAGTTTTTTTTTGTTTTAATATTTGGTTTGTTTCACTAACTTTTTTTTTCCGTTGTGACGATTTCTTCAGCGCTACGTCGTTCAAATCTTTAAGATTTTTAATTCGCAAGTGGGAAACTCGTTTGGGACGTAAATGCGACGTGGTAGGAGTGTCGACCCTTGAGTTGTTCACTTCGACGCATTGAAACCGTCTATGTTTTTCTAGGATGTATTGACTCTGACACGAGCAGTCACTATTCCCTCAAGAGACATAATTTTTCATTATTGATTATATGACTGGTGGAGCATGCGCGAGAAAGACTCTTACTCCGTTAAAAATACATGATATTACCCCAATCAAATACATCATATTGAACGGTCTAGTTTACTCCGCAAAATGAGCGAGGGGAATAACCGTTATGTATCACTATCGCTTGAGGCGGTACGATATAAATCCTTTATTTTGAGCATATACTAAAATGTACGAAAAAACAACTTTAGTGTTGTTTATCGGTGAGTTTCTAATTCACGGTAAGTCCCATAATCAATATTAGTTATTGTTATCGGTAAGGGACAGATAAATTTCGATAGGTTGTTATCGGTATTTATCGCAATAAATTGACGATATATCAGCACGATAAGCGATAGGCATTGATAACTGATATACCCCCTATGGGGGGGGGGGGGGGGGGGGGGGGGGGGTTATAAAAATGTTTTTACGTCAGGGTACGGTACTACCAGTACAAATTCGGACACCATGTGCATGGAGTACGGACCATTAAATATCGATTATCGGTAGGTCAAAAAAAATTACATATATGTTATCTGTAAAAGGGTATCCATTAGTGTTGTGTATCGACAAGAAATTTATTGCGATAACACCGATAGCGATAGTTATTGGTCATCGAACGGTCAAGGGTATAGTACGCTATGTTGAAAATAATAGATTTTTAGAGTATTTTCTAGGTTTAATAGGTTAGTATAAAAGAAAAGGAAAAAGGACGGACAGCCTGCCTCCACCTCCTCTCTCTAGCCCCCATACTTGTTGTAGTCACTGAAGGATAGAGAGGGAGGTTGATCCATGGCTGCCTTAGTTCAAACAGACAGTTATTTTTAGTAGGTTACTAAAAATATACCTGACGGAGCCGGGATTTGATCCCGATACCTTCGGTTTGTCAAGTTGGTCGATAGCGGTCAGCTTTATCCTATTAGACTAGGACCAATGCTAAATGCTATAGTATGTGATAGATATATATATATATATATCTATAAGGAGGAACACATTCATTTAACTAAAACTGTATACGGCTTGCATAGATACAGTTTTATGAAAGTACGAAGTACGACACTTTTTCAAAACGAATACCACGCATTTTGTTTTGACAGCGAAACAAATATCGCGCAAGTATTTATAACGGCTAAGATTGCGTCTCGCTGCGAATCCAACGGCGCACATCATCGCCGGAATCCCGGAGTGGTCACTTTGGCGTTTTGTGACGTGGCATGACTTGGAGCCACGTGGAGAGATGACATTCGGTCATAGGAATTCCGAGGAATGTACGGACGAGTGAAAAGCAGACACGCGTCCGCTTAATAGCCTTGTCGTACATAGGCCGTACAAAAGGTACACCGGCAGCAGTACTTTTTAGTACGGTACAATAATCTGATTGGTCTGTATTTCAGTAGATAGAAGTTATTAGAGGGAATCAGGACTTAAAATTTTTTGGTAGGTAGTCACCTCTCCTTTTGAGAGTTTGTACAAATTGGCATTTTTACTGCCTCATAACTTATCGGCTAGTTGGCCGTTTTCAGTGATTCTTTTTGCTACGGACTTAGGGGAGTCCAGGCTGCATAGGGGTGTAGTCAAACTGTCATTTTGCCTTCCTGGACAGCAGTGGTTGTGGCTTGAAGTAGGTTAGTTAAATACTATCTAGAGGTTTCCTGTATTCTGTGGTCCAATGGAAGACACAGAATTGCACGCTATATAATAGTACTTTATAATATACTGTATTATATTTTTCACTATTTATAGCGTGGCATGCCACGTGTTGCAATCTGTTCTGTACTCTATGAAACGGAATAATGGCAGTTTGAGTACGACGGAATAAACCGTACAATTGGACCGTACAAACCGTACAGTTATCGCCGATAGTTATCGGTACCGGGGTTATCGTGATAAAAAAATTGATATTATCAGTTTATTACCGGCTATAACACCAGTTTCGATATATCGTGCCAATATATCGATTATCAACAAGCCAAAAATAGATACATGTCGATTATCGGCAAGCCAAAAAAAAATACATATCGATTATCGACAAAACCCTACCGATACATTACACTACACCGCGAATCGTTATTAGTGTCAAAGTCACTAATTTGGGTTCTTAAAATTCTGATTTTTTTTTTGAAATAGGATACATGATTTTAATTTTTCCTTGACTTTAATTAAGATACTTTACAAAATAAAGTAAAGCCCGAAAGTACAATAAAATATAAATAGTGTGGTGTACGGTCGATGTTAGACCATACATAAATGTACCTTTTCAAGTGAAAATTTACAAAAAATTGAATTAATCAGATGCGCACGCATAGGAACGTGCGCTAAAAAAAATGGGATTAGTCTGACACGTAAATTAGTATAGCATGTACGGATATTTTAAATTCGCGACGGCGTACAATTTATAATATTTTGTACGGATACATATATTAATGTATATAATCGTACGGCGAATATTCCATTTTTGCTGTTCCCAAATTAGCATAAACGCCGAAATTAGAATGCACTTTTTTTTTGAAAATTTTCAAATTCTTAATTAGCATCAATTACGGTAAATTTTCTTCATCGCTATTTAAACTTTGACACTAATAGCGATTCGCGGTGTAGTTTTTTCACCGGCTATCCATACACAATAAGTAAAAAAAGCTTGTTGTTCGATGGTACAACACAAGAACAATAAAAATGATTTGTACGAAACTTCAAAAAAAAGGAAAGGTACGATGATAGCATAGGGGTGAGTGAAGTCCGATAAATGTGAACTGTTTGAGCGTTGCAACGAGCGTCTGACATTTGAGCAGCCATAGTGAGTGATCCTGACGGAACGACACCCTACGGCCGGTTGCGTGGATGTGTCGAGATCGCAAATGGGTATGGACCAATCCGCTCATTACTGTAGTTTTGCTTCCCTCTAGTATTATGAGGGATTAGAGTTACAGTACACCGCGCATCGTAATTAGAGTAAATTTCTCTAATTCGGTCGCTCGAAATTTCGACCCTATCACATCAAATAGAGTAATCGATTCTAATTTTTTCATTATTCTAATTTAGGTGAGGTTTAATTAGTGTAACAACATTCTAATATAGGTTCGTGTTAAATAGTGTGGAGTACGGACGACGTCTGACCGTGCAATATTGTATTTTTTAAGTAAAAAGGTACATTTAATGATTTAAAAGAGTCACTCTCCCACGTGAAATCACACTAGACAAAAAGACCCAATCACATCGAAAAAAAGTCGTTCGCATAACTCTCGTCCGTCGACAACATCGTCGTCAGTGTGAACATTTTCCTAAATATCCATGCTGAAAGTTTATAGTACAACGGCGAAAATACGTGTTTGCCTTTATTCCCGTAATAACTTTGTAATTGTTGTTTTGACGTTCCGCGTATGCAGTTAAAATAGGGAACTTCGTAGCAATTTCATTAAAATTTTATTCTAATATAGGATCGCGTCTGTTTTAGCGTAAATATTAATTTTAAATAAACCAAACGTACCAAAATGACCCTTGAAAGGAGTAACTTTTAAATGTAATATGGGTTTTTTACCATGATGGCACATGAAATAGAGTAACCATATTGACAAAAATAAAATAAATATACATCATTTGGCGTGGGTGATATATGTCGTGAGGTAACGCCAAATGCGGACAGACCTCACAAAATAAAATTTTCTTGGACCAATCAGAGTAACGCTTCCTTTGTCTAATCAAAGCCGCTTATTTTTTTTTCGGTTCCCTGTGGAATCTGACGACTGCGCCGCCATCTTGAAAATCTCTCCATTCTTTCAACAACGATATGTGACACTGTCGCATCCTCTTTCACCGCCATGGATTGCAATTCGCCCGCGTCATTGTTTTCACGCAGTTTTCTTACATTTTTTAATTGTGTAACGCTGTAATGGCAAACATTTTGTTGCCAGTCAACTCCACCATTGATGACGTGGCGAGAGCCTACGCTCTTACTGAAGTGGCTCTGTATGACGTGGAAATTACCAATTTCCTCTAAAATGCAAATAAATTTTTTAGAGACCTATGCTAGCTTCTCCCTCATTATCCTTTCACTTTTTTGTCGGTTTTTTTCGAGTCGGTTATGCCCTTACTAATCTTTAATATTTTCTTTTATTTTATGAAGGCTTATTTGAAGGTAACTTCTATCTTTTTTTACTTTTTTTTAGTTTTGAGAGAAATTTTGTGAATGTTTAGAAGGAAAATACAAAATCGTTTGTTATGTTTTGCCTGAAGAATTTTTTCTTTCTTCGAAACGGAAACGGTATTCAACTCTTTTTTGTATTTTTCTTACTTTTCTTTACCTTTATTTTATTTTCCTCTTTTCGATCTCAATATATATGCAGGAGTCAACTTCCGAAAATACGTAAAGGATGGCTTGAGTGTCGGTTTCAAGGTGGGTTGTGAAAAAAAAAATTAAAAAAAATGAAAATGTTAATACTAACTCAGATTATCGATGTTTCAGTGAACATGTTTTCGTTGTTTATGAATTGATTAATTAACTCTAAAGTTTGTCACATGTACCATTCACAATAATATTGTTGTTGTGCTGACCAGATAATTCAAAAATGCGTCATGTGTACAGATTATAATAATGCGGATATATGTCATTTGTTTCATTTAGGTCATTTCGAAATTTGTCGCGATTATCATCCACGACAATGTAAAAAAAAATTAATTGTACAAATCAAATGAGACGAAAACATACAGCGTGCATGATTTCGAATAGTGCCAAAATGTTTAATTTTAATTCGCAAAACAACAAAATTAATAGGAGGAGGATTTTTTTTGGACGCTTCAGTTATATCTTAACTCAAGGGTTGTCTGGATCTTTCCAAAAATTAATGTGAAAAACGTGAATTCAAACGAGAATTTGAAACGCAAATTCAAAATTCAAATGTGAATGAGTGAAACCTCATGTGAATGGAAATAGGAGTTTTGAAGGAAAATTGAATTTCCATTTGAATGTTTTGCAGGATTTTCGATTAGGCGAGAGAATTGCGGAGGAAGGAAAAGCTGCGGTAATTGTGGTGAACAAATGAGATAATATTTTGGAGAAGGACAACAACAATAATTTACACTACACTTTGGACGTCAGGCGTCTCCGTTGTCTCGATTGGGCTCCCATTGTCTTTACTTCAACAACCATGGGACAACGAATTCCAAAGTGCCAACAGATCAGCTTGAAAAAAACTTTTTTATTCTTTTTTTCTAACAGTCATTTTCTTTCAAGTCCTTTTGTTCTTATCAAGCGACATAAAATACTTCAAAGGAAGCATGGGAACATGTACTGGATTCGAAGTACGGTTACAAAGTACGGTTACAGAAGAACAGAAGTAGGCGACGAACAAAAGTTATTAGTTTTGAGGAAGGGACAGGAAGTGAATATTAAGTACAACTATTGTCTTTATTGTATATATGATTGATTTGTTACTGACAACATATTAGAGTGGACTTTATATTTTTCTTGCTCTAAAAGAGGATAGTGAAATCATTTGTATAAAAAGGGAATAGAAAGGAGAAAATAGAAAAAAGATTCATGAGAAAGTGGAAAGGTAGAGAAGTTTTCCGAAGTTATGAGCCTGTATTCAGATTTCGAGTGTGTAAAATAGTGAAATTTTGGAGCAATAATTGTTTTTTTTGACATAAACAATAAATGATTGTAATGAAATATTTATTATGCTAAATATTTTTAAGCCATGATACTCCAATGAGGATGTTATTACTCTTTATTCTAATGATATATGTGTTTTTTTGTTTTTTATTAAATGATTTTGTTTTGTACGTGTTTGCGACTGCTATGGAATGATGACAATTTTTTTTTTGTCATGGATGATGACCGACCACCGATGAGACATCTTCGTCGCTGGATTATAAACCAGCGATGATTCATTGTCATCGTTGACCAAACAATTAGCATCGGCACTGTCTCTCACCAGAAGACAAACCCGCGTCGAGAATGTAACGTCGCTGAACTGCAAAGCATCAATAGAGTAATATCGACATTTAACCAAAAATCAATAAGGACGTTTTGTCATCGTGGAAAATCCTTCGGCTCTGAGGCAATGTCATCGCTGGAAAACCCGCCCGCGACGAGAAACTTTAATTTTTCTTGATTAAGCCTCAAATACAGAGTTGAAAACTAATTTTTTTTATTGGGTGTTTGCTTTTCATAACTCCTCAATGTGGGGTTCGTGTTTGGGATCCTTTTTCTTTAAGGTAACGTATGATGGAAAAATGATAGAAGCCATGGTTTTTGTGTCTCATAAAGGAATGCTTTTTTACAGATGTTTCTTTCCATAGTTGTCATTTTGTAAGGCCATCTCTTTGTAATAGAATTGTGGTAACGCTGTGTAAACCGACCTGTTTATTAAATGAATTCTCAAATCAGAATTTGATTGGCACTAGCATGCAGCATGCCATATTTTAATCCGTGTATTGTTTAAGTACTTGGTCTAAGCAATTGCCACCACCTGAGTTTACTGGACTCCCAATTCGTGTAATGTTACATCTACCCAAACTCTTTTGCCCGATCCGTTTCTCTCTTACATAGCTATCACAGAAATATCATATACCAAATTACATGAGAAGAATGAGAGAGGAAAAGAGGAGGAAAAAGGGAGGGGATGGATGCAGGTTTGAAATGGAATGCGACAGGAAATTGTATAAAGCTAGGGAGTCTAGGCGGGAGGGCAAGAGATAGAGGCATATTCTACTCAAATGAACATTGAATATCCCTTTTCTAATTGTTATTTAGTTTGAAGTGTTCTTACGTTTACCGCTGCTCTATCCTGTACTATTTCTCATTATCATTTCCCACTTTTTTTTTAACCCAGGAAAATTCAGATTTTTACAAAGTATCAACGTCTTTGAAATTTAAAAAAAAACTATCATCACTTGCCACTTTCAAATGTTTACAAATTTACATCCGCACAATGGAGAGTGGCAGAATATTTCCTCTACAGAAGCAGCGCAAGAAGTTTGCTGCAACTATATCGATCATCTAAAAACCAAATTGTGAACCTCTGTGATTTCATCAACAGACAGAAACATTTCCAAATCAAGGGTATTTCTCAAACCAGGCAGTTAGGCGCTACACCAGAGTTTTGAAGGTAAAATATAAACAAAAAATCTGGGGTAAAATACACCATATTCAACACAAAATGCACAGGTACCTCATGATACAGACAAACCCATAATGGCAAATATCACGTAAGGAATGTTTTAATCATGTTCATAAAAGACAATGTACAAGAGGCTATGATATAGCTAAGGTTAAGATATATAAAAGTTAAATCCACTAAATCTAATACATTTAGGAGTTCCTCCCGTTATGCAAACAGAACGTGAGTGGATCGCTTAGTTTTGTACAGTCACATTACACAGCTGTTGATACGAGTTTCTGGTAGTGTTTTCAAGCTATAATACTCATAGACCAAACAACAATTTTTGGGGCAAGACTAGCACATGGCCAAACAAACAACTCCAGCAAGCAGATCCAAAAAATAATTTCAATTGGTTATATACATTCAGCTTATACTCAAACGATCCGCTTCTGCGCCACTAGAGAGGATTCACAAAAAGATGTTATGAGTTGAGAACAGTATCCTTCGATGTGCGTACTTCCATATCCTGTTTCGTAAAAAAAAAACAAAAATAAATAAATTAAAAAGCCAGTTAAAATAACAAAACACAAATGGAGCCATAAAAAGAACTGCAACAGTATTGAGTGCATAATAATTAGGAAATATTTTGAACAAGAAAGGCCAGAAATTAGGGCAGGTAAAAACATTCGAAAGTTCCTGCAACGTGATTAGACATCAAATGTGACCACACTAACTCATGTTTTGTTCGAACTCTTGCTCGAACTAAAACTGATTTTTCAAAAACAGTACTTAGAAAATCAAAGAATACAAAATTTATAATTAAAAAAAAAGGGAATGGATCAAAAAAGAAAACAACATTTCATTTATTTTGCTTTTTATCTTTATTTATCTTTTTTCCATGGGTTGATGAGGTAAAGGGGAGGAGTGTTTTAGGAAAACTTATTACAAAAAATAGCTTTCCGAAAAATGTTCGGGAAACTTCTTGATAGTTTTGAGAATGAGGTTTTTATATCTGTTCTCCCGGTCCGTAACGATTATCCAGGTGATTATTCGTCCCTCTAGGTTGTAGCATGTTGTTTTTTCCAGGAGACACTTGCGGGTTGACAGCTGTATGCTGAGTCCCCACATCTCCGCCTGTCGTGTTGTCATCTCCGGTTGAAGCTTCTTCCACGAGTGCAATATACATGGGAAAATTTAAAAAATGAGAGGTTAAAAAAACGAGGCACTCCATTATGAAAGGAGGGTGGGCTCAGAATTTAGATTTTAATATTTGGTTTAAAAATTTGAATCTCACCTTTTTAAAAATATAAAAAAAGAAGCGAGAATCTTTAAAAGTTGTAGTAGAATTTTTTTACGAATGAGCCATGCCGAAAAATTCAACGAATGAGCCATGAAAAACGATGCAGCTTATTAAATGCACAGAATTTGATAACAAGAGAGACCAAAAGGACAGACAATGTTGTATAATCGTTGTTTTGCAACCGTGAGATTTTTGTGGTTACTTCATTAGCCACGTGTAATTGTGGTCATCCAATAATATATCGCGTTACGTCGATTCATCAAGATAATTGTAAATTGCGACAAAATTAGGATCAATTTTTACTGTAATACGTGTGCCTTCTGTAACTTACTCAACAGATCGCAACTTTATTAGAGTTAAGACACCTTATTAAAGTAAATTGACTCTAATATAACCACCAAAGTGCGACAGTATTAGAGTTCAAAAGTACCTTTTTCGTACGAAAATCAAATAATGTAACGAGAGATGTCGTTTACATTTGAACTACAAGCGTAATTCATCCGTATTCATCCGTTCATAAATGCTGATTTTCAATTATGTAACTGCGCATAATTTACATGTAAACTTCGACGGTGGTCTCGACGAAACTGACATTCAGCGCGACAATAGTACTAACGTTAGAATATACGGACTGACAGTTTTTGTACTTCTACATAATTTAGTATTCATAATTACAGCGCGGATAATTATCGCCGACATAACCCAATATAGAGTACTTAAATAAATTAGAGTAAAATTCCTTTTTAAAAAAGTTCTATCACATAAATTAGAGTAAATTACTCTAATTATTTTTTTTACTTTTTTTACTATAATTTTTTCATTACTCTAATTACGATTCGCGGTGTACTGTACCTCAAACAGTTCGAATAACACAGTAAATCACTTATAGTGTAACCGTCCGTACTGCCGACAAACCCAGCCTGCCGACAAAAACCAGGTTGGCGACAAAACCAGCTGCCCGACAAAACGTGTCTGATGACATTACAATGCGATAGTCAATGAGCGTAAGGTTTTATGAAACGATTGACACCCGGCATTTTAGTACTTCAAATTTACCAAGCGTGCCGATCAAAATTACATGTGCGATTATGGCAATTGTACGATTTCGTCCTTTTCTACTGTCCGTAAAAAGGGGACATCTCTAAGGGCACGTCTCCATCAGGAGTGAAAAGGGGCAAAAAGTGGTCATTTGAAGACCTTTTTCAACGATTGGGCAGTTTATGGCCGTGAATTTGAAGCGATCCTAATCTGGACGGTCAAAATTTGCCGAATTATTGAAAACGGTCTTTAAATGACTCCTCATGGCCACTGATTGACCAGCGGGTGAAAAAACGCTCGTTTTGCAAAGCTACGACCCGCAAAAATAGAGCTGCAAAGCACAATAATTGGGATTGCCACAGTGGCACTTGAATTGTTTGGCGTGTAGCTCAAAGAATTTAGCAAAAACCAAATAAATAAGTTCGGCGCCCCCAATTTTGACCCTCGAACTTAAAATATATAGTAATTCTAATTGTTTTTTCACGTTAATAATAGGTACAGTACACCTTGAATCGTTATTAGCGTTAAGAAATTATTAGTGATAAAAAATAATTAGCGTTATTAACGCTAAGGGTGAAGTTCCATCAGACGTCTCTGTAATCGTACGGCCAACTCTACAGACCGGGTCGATTGAGTCGATGTTCCATCACGTAGAGTTTGTAAAGCACGTGTTCTAAATTGACTGGCGCCACGCAAGCTACGATCCGCTAGTGAATATCTTTCAGATGTTTAGCACCAACAAACTTAACTTCAAATCTTCACTTGCGAACCATGTACCTGCGTACGAAGTAATCGTACGACAAAAGTTCTTTACTTTTTGTAGACGCCAGTCTGTACGCCAGCTCATTTTTTAGGGTTTCTGTTTTCGAACATAACGAAAGTCCTGTGGGAGAAATAGTGTGAAGAACAAAAGTTACCGAAAATAGCGTGACAAAGGAATGTTACGAAATTTCGTTTTTATTTTCGGTTGTATTTTGGAAAGCGCGTGTCATGTGCAAATCTTAAGATTTTTCGTTGGTTTTCCATCATGACACGTAGGTTAATCGTCCAGCGTGCCACGAACTTTTTTTTTCTGTATCTGCCAACCCACCTCCTCGAGGTGAGTTGACGGTTACAGAAAAAAATGAAGCGAACTCCTCGCAGATGAACATCCGACGGTCAGTATTACCTCCAAGACCTTCGCAGAGTATCGGCAAGATTCTCTGTAATGTTGTTTTTCGTATAAAAACAAAATAGGCGGTACGATTTGGTACGGAGGGTCGCGGATTTTTGTAAACTACGCCACTTTTCGCCTAATGGAACGCCACCCTTAGCCGCAAAAATGAAATTTAATCGTCTAAGCATTACATTGAACTTAGAGGCAAAGTGAAACGAAACCTCTTGAAACTGAAGTTTTGTACGGAAATATTGCCGGTTCGTCGTACACATAAAATATTTTCGCGGACGAAAAAATCGCGTCACGCTTCGCAAACCAACATTTCTTCGAAATCGACAAGCGTGCGATTCGTACAAATGAAAACCGCTCGGCGCTCGCACCAAACCGAACCGACACAAAATTACAGTATTGAATGAAACAACACATAACTGAGGGCAGAGGTCGCAAACGGTCAACCGAAACCGTGACCGACCGTTAACCGACCGCCCGCGCCGGATCCGGAACGGATTCGGTTGCCAAATTTTGGGGGTCGGGCGGTTACGGTCGGTTGATTCACCAGGAATTAAGAAAATCATAAATTATAATTATTAATGCTAATTCACTTGAACCTTAATTAACGTAAAAACAAATTAGTGTTATTAATTATATTTCAGTTAAATCCCTAAAAAATTGGGGGCGCCGATATAGCATACATAACGCTAATAACGATTCAAGGTGTACTGTTTAATTAGGGTTAATAGTTATAGTTTGGACAATTATTAAATAGTGTGGGGTACGAAATTTGCTTGTTACTTGGTACAATTGTACCAAAAAAGTGTTAGATAAAGGCGTCGACAACGCGAAAGTGAGTGCGTTTACACAAAAAAACACACTAAAGCTTGGTTCCCAGTGTTGAAAACAGGGAAAAAACACGCAAACTTGTTCTCACGTGTTCAAACTGTTGTTTTTGAAAAGTTAGTTTCGTGCGAACACGGCGTTTCGTCCGTACGCGATGTTTCGTGCGTACGCATTTACACGATATACTGTGGAGGTTCGAAAGGATTTGCGGATTGGGAGAATTAAATGTACGAGTAAATTTAATGGAGTAATTGAGTGGCACGAAATGTGAGAGGAAATGGACGGCGGATCGCGAAGCGATCCGACGTGAGATAATCGACGAAGATAAAATGGTACGTCGCACGTACGAAACATAATGCGACATGTGTACTTTATTTACGACATACATTTATTGAAAATGACGTGTACCTTAAATGCGACAAGGCGCATTTATGACGAAGTACGTGATTTCGGTACGGACAGGATTTGGAACGTACGAATTGATTTCGGCAAGTTGGTCATGGTACACGTGGAGGGCGAACGCCGTCTGCCGATATTTTTAAGGGACCACATTGTTTTTTATGACACATTATCTAGTGGACCGTACATATGCGATGTCGGTTCACTACGTGGATCTATCTACAAGTGACTAAGCGAGTTGTCGCTTATGACGCGTATTTTGCGGACGCGTCGGTGAAAATATTTGAAATAACATTGTTTTGTCGTATGTGTAATAATAATTTAGTATTGATTATGACAGTTTTTATTTAGATGATCATTTAGGGTTTTGGCAGTTTAATTTGTGTGTTGTCGTACTTGCCGACAAGTGTACGCTTATGATTGGTTGACTTTCAGGTGTACACTTACAGTTAGGATTATTTGTTGTAATAGGTTCTCATGATGTAATACTACTTAGTGGAAGGTACGTTGGCTATTTTGACATGTAGCAATTCATTGACAGCTCACAAGTGTATATATAGGAATGAGCTTTGTTAGGAATTAATCATCAATGCTTAGCATTAAAAGTAGGGACCGAAGATGTAGACTTTTAGGGTTGCCGATAAGGGCATGCATTTAAATGATACATTGATTATTTGATTATACATTTGTTTTATGTGTGATGCATTCATTTATTATAATTTATATGTGTTAATTTTATGTTTGTTTGATATGCATTATTTATGCATTTGTCCTATGGTTTGCTTATGTTGATTATTCCATCAAACCTTAGATGTTGTCCTAGGGTTTGCTTATGTTGATTATTCCATCAAACCTTAGATGTTGTCCTAAGGTTTGTTTATGTTGATTTTTCCATCAAACCTTAGTTGTTGCATGTTAAATGGAGGATGCGTTTCAAATGATTGTTCATTGGCCTAGCTTCGCTTAGCTTTTTGCATGATAGTTTGGGTGGCTTCTGCGGTCTATTTTAGACCAAAGAACAACACAAACGTCTATGTGAACAAAGGCTATACCGGCTACACTATGGGAAAAATAAAAAATGTATTAAAATTAGAGTTAGGGTTAAGTTCCATTAAACGAAAAGTGTGGTTGTTTACAAAAATTTGGACCTCTGCGTACTACGCCGTACCTCTTATTTTGTTTTTCTCCGGAAAAGAACATTACATAGAATCTTGTCAATATTTTCTAAGAGTATAGGAGTTAACAATGACCGTTAGATACTTTTTCACGAAGCATCCGCTTCGAAAGTTTATGTAATTGGTGATGAACCTCGCGAGGTACATCACTAATTATATAAAAATTTGAGCCGCGACACGTTGGATAACGAGCATACGGGTCAATATGGCAACCAACGGAAATAAAAAAATTTCGCACACGATATACGCATTCAAAAATCCAACAAAAAATGCTAACGAAATGTCGTAACGCACTTTCTTCACGCTGTTTGTGTTAGCACCCATTCGGCACACTATTTCTGGCAACGCTTATTTGTCACGCGAAAAAACAAGAACCCAAAAAAATTGATGTGGTAATTGACAAGGCGAGGTGGTATCTGACAAGACGTCTACAAAGAGTACAGAAGTTGTGTTGAACGATGACTTGGTACGCATGTTCATGGTACGCAAATGAAGATTTTTGGTCGGTGTGAAAATCATTGACGATTTTTGGTATCCGATCTTAACTCACGTGGTGCCAATAAATTATGAACACGTGGATTACAGACTCTGCGCAATGGAACTTCGTTGAAATTGTAGCATTCTGTAATGTTGGCCGTACGATTACAAAATGTCCTAATGGAACTTCACCCTTATTCATAAATTATAATTGATTTTTTTTTAGCGAAAGGCCTTGAAGTCTTGAACCCAAATTATGATTAATAACACTAATTGTTTTTGTACACTAATTATTTCTTAATAAGGCTAATGTTCAGTTCCATTAGGATATTCCGTAATTGTACCACCAATATTACAAGATGATTGTACGGCCAACATTACAAGATGCTACACATTTTGAATGATATTATATGTCGTAAAGCCATGTAATCCATTTGTTCAAAACTGAGTGGTACCACGTAAGCTACGATCGGAAATTGAAAATTGTCAAACATTTTTAAAACCAACCAACTTCAACTTGAAATCGTCATTAGTTCATTTGCATACCATGTGCGTGCGGACCAAGTCATCGTACGACACACTTTTTGTACTCTTTGCAAACACCAACTCATTTTTTTAGGATTCTTGTTTTTTTCGCGTGACGAATGAGCTCTTCCACAAATAGTGTGACAAATGGGCGCTAACAAAAAAAAGAGTGATGAAAGCTCGTCGGTTTTATTTTTTAATGTATATATCATGGGCAATTTTTTTGAATTATGTTGGTTGCCATCCTGACACGTATGTTCATTATCCAGCGTGTGGCGGTTCAAATTTTTATGTAGCTGGTGGCGATGTACCTCTACATCGCTAGGTACAAAAACTTTTGAAGCGAATTGCTTCGCGAATGAATATCCTAATGGTTATCGTTACCTTCCATACCTTTGGATAGTGTTGGGTATCGAGGACCATTTGTCGATATTCCATATGTATCGAATTTCAGGTACCCGATAATCGATATATCGCTTCGATATATCGAAAAGCTAAATATCACAATGTATCGCCAAGATACCAACGATATATCGTATCGCCAATATATTGAGGCTTTTTAAAAAAAAAATTAGAACTATTCTTTCCAGAGCCGCTAGTACTATTGCTGTTTCCAGTACTAGTGCTACTGTTGTTCAGTGTCATTATTCTCTTCACCCCCCATGCTGCCTCCCATTCACTCGGAATCTATGGCGAAAACCAAAAATGTAACCTTTATATAATACTAGTCGCTCGAAATTGATAAGCGATAATTGGTAGGTATTCTTGCCTAAAAGCTTGAAACGAACAGTCTACAATTTTTTTTTTCAGACCATACTTTGACTAAATTGGTGGGAACTTTTCGTATGTGAAGTTCTCTACGTACTAAATAAGTAATTATATGAATTACAAAATTAGTACTTTTTTGTCGGTTACATTTTGCGACGTCAACCTTTAAGTCATGGAACAAAAATCACGTCGTAAGTTGCGTATCAGAAAATTGTCTTTTTCGCTAAAATAACATGTTATATTAAATATTAAATTTTAAAAATACTATATATCGCGATATGTATTGCGGTGATTTAGGTTAAGTCCGGTATAATATATCGAAGATTCTGCTCCATCGATATATCGAATATGTAAATTATCGCGATGTTAATTTACCGGATGCCCAACACTATGCTCTATGATGTTGTTCGCGAATAATAATAAAATAAAAAGTACAACGTAGTACGAAGAGATCCGAATTTCTGTAAACTACAACTCTGAGACCTCCATGGGACCTCAAAGTAAGCAGCTCACACGAAGCCTCTAGGAAAACCCTGACCCCTTTGTCTTTCAGCACAAATAACCGCCACCCTGCCAAACAAAAACTCTGACCACCTTCACCTTTGTGAAGGCAAGACTCCCCTGAGTCGATAGCAAAAATAATCTCTGAATTTGCTCCCCTGAGCAGTAAGTTATGGAGGGTCAAAGTTGACCTTTTGTACAGAAGCTCTTTGGGAGAGAGGGTCCTATCTACCAATTTTTCTAAGTTTTATCTCTCTCTAAATTTCTATCTACTGGTGTACGTCACCAATCATATTACACTGCCTTGCACAAAAGTACACCTACCGGTGTACTTTATGTACGGATATTGTACGACATGGCCTAAATGTTGAAACATGTCATATCCAGATTCGGTCTGAAATTCTATGGGCTCCATTGCCCACAGAATTCGCAAATCCAAAAGAATCTAATCTAGATAGTGTCGACTCCAAGTTGATATAAACCCAAATGAATGATCCCTTGACAATTAGAACCCCAATACACCTTCACCCCTGTGAAGAGAAGACCTTCTGTGTGCTCAGTTCCACCATAGAATGCAAAGCTTGAATATGTGTTTTGGACAATATTCCCCACTTTGACTTTCCCACTGAATAAGTGCCACCTTGGCACGCAAAGACTTTGACGGACTACACCCCTGTGTAGCTTAGACTCCCTTGAGTTTGCAGCAAAAAGAATCACGGAATTTGCTCACCTGAGCATTAAGTTATGGCTGGTCAAAGATGACCTTTATAGTTACAAGCTCTCTTAGAGAGAGGTACCTAAATATTACTAAGTCTTGGTCTGCCTACTCACGACTACCTACTACTAAACCCTATTCCAATAGGAACACTGTATAGTACAAGAAGGTACAATGGGCGATGTACTTATTGTACGTCCATTGTACGACAAGGTCTACAAGGTGACACCTGTCAAATCGGAAGCCATGGTTCATCCTCCCATCTTCTCCGGTATTAAATAATGTGGCGCCACGTGGCACCGCGTGACGCTATCTCCGTATGCCGCCAAAAGTTCACTTCGCGTGGCGGCTATAATGCTGACCGTCCGATCAAAACATATTTTACACGGTTCAGATTCGCGTACATGCATGAATTGCTCCTTTTGGTTAGTCTGCTGTTAATTAGCTGTTACATTAATATTTATATATCTTTGAAACCCGTCACGTGTATCGTTTCAATAACGCCTTATTGGATAAGGCTTACCTGTACAAATATATCCACAGACCATGGTTCAAATCTGGTCTAGAGCAGTTTTTGGTTATTTGTTAGTTTGTTTGAACTCTCTACTTCTACATTTATAAATACCTATTGTACCCTACATATGCCATCGTTGACTCTAAGCTATAGGCTAAAACTAATGGCTGGTATAGAATGGTAGGTACCAAGATCAAATCTTGATTCGACATATCCATTTTGGTACAAACTACGATAAGCCTATCCTCTTTAGACAGCCATGGCTCTAGCTCTCTCTCTAGTCTTTAGTGACTGCAACAAGCATGGGGACCGGAGAGATTTGAGCGAGAAGCAGGCTGCCTTTGTTGACTTACTCTATTTATTTTTCCAATACAGACCTAGAAAATACATAAATTTCAACACTCCCCTTATTTTCTAGTCTACTTTCTTTTTCAACTCCCACTAAAAATATATATATAATTTTTTTTTTTCTTTTTCCTTCTTTTCTTTTTCTTCTTTCTTTTCTCCTCATAAAACTTTAAGTGAATACTCTCGTATTTTAAAAGGTCCATTAGATGAGCAGAAATAAACATTCCATCTTGCTGATCACATATTTTATTAAGCATACAATTTTCCATAAATCCAAGCAAAGATTTTATCCCACTCATCTCTTTTCCATCCACACAGAATCCGATTTCCCTCTTGCAATTCAAAAAACTAGCCCCATCCCCAATCTGGGACACACACCCAGATGCTAACCCTTTTACAGGCACACCACCATAAATGCCATCACTCCCATTAGTGATGTCAAAACCATTACCCCCTAAATTTATCGTTATATCAAGAGTCCCCACTAAGTTCCTCATAAAATCCACATCTTCCGAGCTCATATTTTTATCCATGATACTCACCCAATTTTCTGAAGTTTCCTCACTCTCTCCCATGGAATTCTTTTCGCTATCACTTTCTATAATGTTTCTCAAAGAGTATTTCTCCTCCCCTAAACTATTCATTAAATGTTTCTTTTCTCCCCTATCCTTTAAAACCCCCTCTAGTTTTACTTCTCCCCTTTTCTCCAAATCCGTTGAAGTCTCCCTTTCCAACCAGTTTTCTGTTTCCCAAATATTTATAGAATTATCCTCATTATTTTTATTTTTCCCTTTTTCATTTATGTATCCTAGATTTGACTTTCTCATTTCTAAGTCATACTTTCTACACTCCTTGACATCCTCATCATTTCTAACTCCCTCAAGTACCTCCTTTCCCTTTACTTCCCTTATTCCCCTAAAAGCACATCGTTGCCTTCGTGTAATTTCTGTGTACTTCTCTCTCTTCTCCATTCTACCGATGTGAAGAAGCTCCAATATTTCTTCATCCTCTTTCTCCTCTTCCCCTTCTTCCTCCTCTTTCACATTCCAACTTCTAAGTTCTTCCAAGCAAGGACACTCCTCTAAATAGTGACCCGGTTCTCTACAAAAGAAGCAAACACCCTTTTTCAAAGCTCCCCTTTCTTTTCCTCTCCCTCTCTTTCCACCAAAGTTCCGATAAGGTTTACCTTCGTCTTTCTTCCTCTCATCACGCTTCCGCTCGTCACCGCCGTTCCTCTCATCACGCTTCCAACAATCACCACCAGCTATAAATGCAGTTACCCTCTCACTTCCCCTACGAAGCTCTAAAGTGCTTTCCCTCACAAAAATTATCCCCATGGTAAAGCTCCAAGTCCATGAGGAGCCATCCATTGCCTGCATACGATAAATGATGTTTTCCTACTCATCTGGGAGTTTCTTGAGGAGTGTATTGATCTTTCTCTTCTCATATTCTACATACCCCGCACTAGCAAGCTCAACATATAACGCAGCAATATCATTGCAAAACTCTATCATGTTACTGCCTTTATAAACATAGGCCTCTTTTTCCTGTTTTACTAACTGCTGCCTCTGAATAGTCTCACTCTTATAAATCTGCCTTAGTGTTTCCCATATTTCCGAAGACTTGGTAAGACTTAAAAGAGTGATAGCTATGGACTTAGACACATATCTAAGTATAAGATGTTTTGCTATAGTGTTTTTATACTCCCAAATTTCACTATCATTTTCTTCAGTTTTACTTATAACCCCTCTAAGTGAAGATGTGGCGGAGAGCATAGTTCCCCTCACCATAAGTGTCCATTAATCCTTCTCCCCTATTTCCCCATCCATGGAAAGGTTTTTCCTTTCACCTTTTGATTCATCTGAACTCCGGTTGATATTGTGGGCAGCCTCAGATGATTCTCCATAGTAACCTCCTCCAAAGCCAGGTGGCGGACATCTCACTTGTCCCAAAACAATTCCCTATAAGTGCTTCTCGAAAAACAATCCCTCAATAATAAACTCCTAATAAGTGAAGTTTGTTCCATCGAACATAGACACCCTAGATGGTGGGCCCATAACCTGAAATTCTATGGGCTCCATTGCCCACAGAATTCGCTGATCCAAAAGAAGCTAATCTAGATAGTGTCGACTCCAAGTTGATATAAACCCAAATGAATGATCCCTTGACAATTAGAACCCCAATACACCTTCACCCCTGTGAAGAGAAGACCTTCTGTGTGCTCAGTTCCACCACAGAATGCAAAGCTTGAATATGTGTTTTGGACAATATTCCCCACTTTGACTTTCCCACTGAATAAGTGCCACCTTGGCACGCAAAGACTCTGACCGACTACACCTCTGTGTAGCTTAGACTCCCTTGAGTTTGCAGCAAAAAGAATCACGGAATTTGCTCACCTGAGCATTAAGTTATGGCTGGTCAAAGATGACCTTTATAGTTACAAGCTCTCTTAGAGAGAGGTACCTAAATATTACTAAGTCTTGGTCTGCCTACTCACGACTACCTACTACTAAACCCTATTCCAATAGGAACACTGTATAGTACAAGAAGGTAGAATGGGCGATGTACTTATTGTACGTCCATTGTACGACAAGGTCTACAAGGTGACACCTGTCAAATCGGAAGCCATGGTTCATCCTCCCATCTTCTCCGGTATCAAATAATGTGGCGCCACGTGGCACCGCGTGACGCTATCTCCGTATGCCGCCAAAAGTTCACTTCGCGTGGCGGCTATAATGCCGACCGTCCGATCAAAACATATTTTACACGGTTCAGATTCGCGTACATGCATGAATTGCTCCTTTTGGTTAGTCTGCTGTTAATTAGCTGTTACATTAATATTTATATATCTTTGAAACCCGTCACGTGTATCGTTTCAATAACGCCTTATTGGATAAGGCTTACCTGTACAAATATATCCACAGACCATGGTTCAAATCTGGTCTAGAGCAGTTTTTGGTTATTTGTTAGTTTGTTTGAACTCTCTACTTCTACATTTATAAATACCTATTGTACCCTACATATGCCATCGTTGACTCTAAGCTATAGGCTAAAACTAATGGCTGGTATAGAATGGTAGGTACCAAGATCAAATCTTGATTCGACATATCCATTTTGGTACAAACTACGATAAGCCTATCCTCTTTAGACAGCCATGGCTCTAGCTCTCTCTCTAGTCTTTAGTGACTGCAACAAGCATGGGGACCGGAGAGATTTGAGCGAGAAGCAGGCTGCCTTTGTTGACTTACTCTATTTATTTTTCCAATACAGACCTAGAAAATACATAAGTTTCAACACGGTCCTGTAATCCCCGGAGATGCCACGATGCAATGTAATAGTGCCACGTGTCATCCGATGTGGCGATGACCATAAACCGCCCAGAATTTCTTCCGCGATCTCGGCTTTCTTTTCGGCCGTCTAATTGAATGCTGATTTCAATCGTAGCCGTCATAAATGCTTGTGCGGTATCTGTTTCGTAAAAGAAACAAAATACGCGGTACTTGTTTCTTATCCATACCGAAATCCGTACATTTACATAACTGGATCTATGTATCCGTAAACATCCGCCGTTAAATAAATTTTCCTATGTGGTAACATTTAAATAAATATCAAACCCAATAGTATGTATTGTAACGTCTAGACTTAACGGTTAAGGCTACCGGCTACTGGCGTTTTGACGAATGGCAGGTACCAGGATCAAATCTTGGTTTCGACATTCTCTTTTAAGTAAATAAACCTACCTATCGATAAATTCACTAATTTATTTCCCGTAAACCTCTGGATAGCCAAGGTAGCCATGTGTAAAAGGGACAGTAGCGCACCACAGCACGCCACAATGCACAGCGGAAAACACCAACGATCTTCTCGTAGCAACAGTAGGAGTACACAACACTGACAAACAAAGTTGCGCTTTATTACTTGGAAGAGAGTACAAGGTTGCGCTCGCTGCATAGGTCTACTCGAAGAGTGTCCTATCCACTAAGCCTACCTGACTATTTAAACTAGCTAGCTGCTAGTCAACCTAGTACTGTACAACTGTACATGTGGACCTTCACGGTCAACCGAGAGAAATCCCCAAACTATCTTCTAGAACAATACCGTTCTATCTACATTCGGCGGCGTTGCTATACTGCTAAGCTCCGCTGCTCTACTGCGCTGTTATGCTGCTACGCCACTAAGTAGTTATGCGGCTAAGTTGTTATACTGCTATGTTGCGCTGGTCTGGAATAGCAGCTATCGCAACCATAACGCCTAGTTGCTAACTACTAAGTACCGAACTTTGTAACCCTGTTACAGTGCCTCCCACTAGGGCTTCAGCGTCCCGTTGAACCTTCTGTCTCAAGGAAACTACAATTGCCGGAGTATACCGTACGTCTCTTCGCGGTACTCCTCGAATTCCTGTCGCAGGGTGTCGAGTTGGTTTTGGAGCTGCTCACATCGGGTCTCGAGCAACGCAATATGATGGTCTGCCGCTGCCAAACGTCTCTGAATGATTCGCTCCCGCACTTGGTCCTCCCCCTCTTCCGGTACAGCCTTGGGACCCTCGCGTTGCAGCGGAATGGCCGCCGGTGCATGCTCCTCAGGTGCCACAATTTGGGGCGATTCGGGTTCTACAAGTTGTTGTGCCTCTTCTGCCTCCTCTTCAGCCGGTTCTCATCTAGGTACCTTCCTTAGCTTGAAGGACGCATGTTTCCTGGCAGCTCGGGCCCACTACAGAGCGTTCTTTCGGGCCAGCTTGAGTGCCCGTACCTCAGGGGTGACCTCCGCCCTAGAGATGATGTCATGGAGGCGGACATCCCACGCGTGATAACAACGAAGTAACCCGGGAACATCCACCTTTTACCGGTAGTTATCCTCAACTACTTCCACAAACGGTAGGGCATGGGGGTTTAGCTGCACATAACCTTTATGGTTCTTCCGGAGGTCCTTTGTTCTCATAAAATTCCAGGCCGCTTGTGACACTACGCTGGCGGGAATAAAGATAGGATCCCCTAGTTTTCCTGTACGCCACTCCTCGGGCCACTCCTTGGGATCCCAATACAAGCGCTTCACGAAGGTGAAGGTGAGATCCGGATGTTGTGTGTCCGCAGGATGTGGAAAGAGGTAATCGGGAATTTCCTCTCCTTGTTCACTCTCCTCTGCCGTCTCCCTTTGACTTCCTCGAAGGAGAAACACATCGTCTCCACTAGGGTATTGCGCTTCCGCTTTCTTTTCCGCGCTTTCAGAGGAATGCTCTGCTGCGGTACTCTCTTTGTTGCGGTCCCTCATCACCTCCAGATCCGAGGCGCGCTCCTTTATTGGCGGAGGCGTTGGTTCTCGTTCTGGTTCCTCCGCCTCCGAGAGCTCATGATCTTCCTTATATTCCTGATCTTCTTCCCGAGTTGGGGTGTATTCGGGCTTTTGTGAGTTTTCTGACCCCTCCTATCCACTGGTTTCTGCCGGCCCTCTTCTGGTTCCGGCTCCGCTTCTACCTCTCTTCTCCGGTCTGCCTCTACCATGGCCTCCGCCGCCATTAATAATCTTTGGGGACGTGTCACATTTCTTTGCCCCACTTGTATAAGCCTCCTCTTTTTGGTGGTGGAGAGGAGGACGACGCCATAGACACTGTTGTACAAGACAATTCCGGTAATTCCAGAAGTGAAGGCAAACTGACTGCGCGGAGAGAAGCAATCTCTAAGCTCCCGAGACTTAGATATTCGCGAGGGCGGATGGCGGCTTTATCAACGAGGGTTGAGGGTTTCACTTTTGGATTCTGCGAAGCGTCGTAGCGTGCGAGGGTATTGCAACGTCCAACATTTATAAGATTGCGATGTTGCGGCGAAACGAAAGGTTCGTTGTTACCAACGTGGTTAAACACAATTGCGCCGTTGCGCTTTCCTGTTAGCGCAGCGGTGGTGCTGCCTTCCTCTGATGGCATCGCGACCATGTTGGGCTACAATGGCTGCGTTGCTATAAGTCTGCGGTGCAGTAACATCGCCACTGCGTTTCTTTGCCGCGTCCCCAATATAATTGCGATGGTTACGACACTGCGATTCGTTCCTTTACTGCGGCCGTTCCGATTGCCCCTCCGGCGAAGCAAAGTGTCCTCACTCTGCTGAAACCGGCGCAGCAACTCTGGGGAATGCAGTTCCTCCTCGTCCACCGAAGAGTCATCCTCAGGATTGTAGCCCTTCCAACGCACCAAATATTGGCTGGAGTTGTAATTCCTAGAGCGGCGCGACTGAAGGATCTCTTCCACCTCATACTAGTCCGAGGTTACGCGTCGGAATTGGGAAATTCCGATGCTATGAAATGCTTCATGTATTACCTCTTGGGGACCATGAAGTAATCCCGGGGAAACCGTGGCTGCAAAAATGGAATCTAACGATCGATTGGCGAAGTGGTGATATGAGAGTGAAGAAAGGTGAAGAATAGTTTGAGGTAAAAGCGGGAGCGGGTGGTAAGGGAGCGGAAGAGGGACGCCTACTTTCGGCCTTACAACTTAAGAGGGCACTCAAGAAAGGGGAAACGATTGGTATAGCGGTCGTCCAGCCAATGGAAGAGGCGAAGGAGGAGATCCCGGAAGAATGGAAGAAGAAGGACCCCGACTTCGACTCAAAAGAAAGTGACGACACTGGAAAAACTTCCGAAGAGGCCCCGGAAGTCGTGACAAAACTTCTCGAGGAGTACGCAGATGTATTTCACCTGAAGCTCCCCAAAAGACTACCTCTGAAGCGCGAAGTAGACCATAAGATAGAGCTTGTTCCCGGAGCGGTACCCTCGGCTAATCGGATGTACAAGATGAGTTACACCGAGTTGGACGAACTCAAAAAGCAACTCGCGGAGTTGAACGAAGCCGGAGCAATCGAACCGAGCAAGTCACCATACGGAGCCCCTGTTCTCTTCGTAAACAAGAAAGATTGAAGTCTCCGTATGTGTATAGACTACCGAGCGCTAAACAAATTAATGGTGAAGAATGCATACCCTTTATAGAGGATAGACGAATTATTGGGTTGACTTCGAGGTGCTAAATATTTTTCGAAGAAAGACTTACAAAGCGGCTATCACCAGATAAGAATTGCCGAGGAAGATGTGGAAAAGACGGCGTTTAGAACTCGGTATGGTCATTTCTAGTTTCGGGTAATGCCGTTCGGGTTGACTAACGCACCTTCAACTTTAATGCATGTAATGAATTCCATCTTTCGGCAATATCTGGACGCATTTGTAATCGTCTTCCTAGACGACATCTTGGTGTATAGCCGAACGCTCGATGATCATATAAAGCATCTACG
>JBBHKE010003246.1:39004-51618 GCA_037447655.1 Zygnema cylindricum
GAACATGTTCCTGCAATTCTCCCATGTTGTTTTATCAACTACCGAAGAAAAAACGTAGCTAATATATATTAGAATTTATATATATTATATATATAATTATTATTTTAAATAAATATATTACTATAACAAACCTCATTTACTCGTTAACACGTAGTTTTCTAACATACAGCCTACCACTGTGCCACCAGCTCGATGTTGAGACTGGCGGGTCCGTACCCATTTATTACGGGCGGCTCGAGTATGGATATTTCCATATTCTACCCCGTATTGGACCGGCTTCACGTGCCAATCCAACATGTTTTGCCTTAACGTCATGTGGATACCCTCTTCCACAACTTTGGCTAGTAATATCTCTAATGCGCCGACATACAATCTTTTGATGCACAATTGCTCATTTACTCCAAACAATATCATTATATAAATAAATTTTATTATTAATATATATATTATATATATTTAAGATTATATATAATCGATGCAAAAAAGAAGCCATCAACTATTTTGTTGTACCCTCTTAACGTCCTTGTACAAGTTACTCGTTTATATTAAGACTCTCGCGAACAGTTTCAATTATACAATCTTCAACCTTTTATGAAGGAAAAAAATTATAGTTTATAAAGTCTATCCACCTTTTGTCTCTACTTTCTGTAAAAACCATAAATACTGAAATTACCCACGGGAGCTTGTAACACCTTCATTAAATACATGTTGTGGTCCCTTTGTGCTCCTTTCATAATGATACAAAAAAACCGCCAATTACTTTCTATCTTGAAATCCCATATGAAGGTTCTAACATTTTGTGTTAGATAGCCTCAAAAACATCATTTTATCAAGACTCGTATGATTTTGTATCGCTCCCCATCGTCTCCACCAGTAATTTGC
This sequence comes from Zygnema cylindricum, assembly GCA_037447655.1. Lineage (NCBI taxonomy): Eukaryota > Viridiplantae > Streptophyta > Zygnematophyceae > Zygnematales > Zygnemataceae > Zygnema > Zygnema cylindricum. Next base: position 39,887 of record JBBHKE010003246.1, read on the forward strand.
AACATGTATGAGCATTTTTCGACCATTTTGATATAAATATATTATTGTGGAATCAGAGACAATCGTGGGGCGGTTGTCAATGGGAGTTATTTTAGATTTACGTCCTCAATAGGAGGTCCCCTATTGTAACAAATATTTGAACAACCTCAGAGTTGTTGCTTCTATTTAAAAGCCAAATCAAATTTCATTAATAATAAGCCAAAATATAATGCCTCAAATTTGATCCACAGTAATAAAGGTTAAAGGAACCCGTTCCAACATGTTCAAACGTCGACTATGTGAACACAATATATAGCAGCTATACCATGGGAATGTATGGAAAAATTTGTGTTATGAATGTTAGTGAGAGTTGACGTTTTGTTAGCTTTAGGTCATTTAACCCAAAATAGCGTTTATAATAGTATTTGTTTCCCTAGAGTAATAATTTCTCTACTACACATAGTGATTCACGGTGTACTTTTCCCTAGAGCGATTTTTACTTACCCGAGTGTTGGCCTAGCAAGTACAAATGTGTATAGAATTCGTACAAACCCGATATGAATCGACGGCAACTACAGTACAGTACCTCGACTTTTAAAATTAAACTGTCAGCCACACGACCGCGCGGTTCCAGCCGGCTCTTTCCACAATTGAAGTCAGTAAACCAACGTAACTGGCTAATAGAAACGAAAAATACGAAAAATCCAGCGCAAACGCGGCTTCCTCTCAGCTCCTTTGTTCCTATTGCGCAGTTGTAGTTGCTCTTGTAGTGAACTTTGGTGTTTCTATGGCTCAGATGTCACAGTTCCAGTTTTGGTCGTTTATGTGCGTAACTGTTTTGTCGCTATGTTGGAGTTGAAGTACATCCATTGGTCAACGCCAATCGATCTTTGTGCATCTACGCCGACGGCCTTCTAGAAGCTACGGCCATGGGTTCCTTTTAGGGTTTTCTGACTGTCTTTTTGTGTATCCGGCGTCAAATTTTGTGTGCGGATATTGTAAAGAACGTATTTTTTATAACCTTTTTATTGGGGGGGAAATCAGCCCCATCAGTTGTCTTGTTTTTTTGTAAATCAGGCCCGCTAGTTTCGACCGATTTTCTTCTTACCTTTTCAGGCCATCTTTTACCATCTTGGCCGCCGAATTTGGCGAGCCATTAAGCAGGCATCAACATTTTTCCACTTACTAATTTCTTACGTCAAGCTCAGCTCGTATTTGAGGGAATTTCTTTTTAACCGTCGACCACCAATTTCGGCTGATTTCCTTTTTACGTTTTTGGGCCATCTTTTGCCATCTTGGCCGCCTAATTTGGCGTGCCATTAGTCATGCATAGAGATTTTTCCACTTACTAATTTCTTACGTGAAGCTCAACATGTATTTGAGATAATTTCTTGTTAGCCGTCGACCTTCCATAAGCTTCGGCCATGGTTTCCCACTAGACTTTTTTACCTTCCCATCTCCTATCTGGCGCCAAATATCACGTGCAGCCACCAGTGTTCAGTACAACCTGTATTATTCCTTACAAAATAGCTTGTAAACTCTCCTCTTTCTTGTGGCGCCCACGATACTTGCCGGCATCGGCCGCCTTGATTCGTTTTTTTTTTCCAATTTTTCTTCTCATTCTCCAACGTCAAATTCCGCGTGCCTGTCGCTGGCCGCCGGGTTTTCCGGCTACCTCCCAGCTGGCATCCAAAGATCCTCTTTCATTTCACTATTTTCTCACCTCATCGAGTCTACCAAAAGGAGCTTTTTGAGCAAATTTCGCCCTTAGAAATCGCGAGACAGCAAGCACGCTCGACATCCTCTACCTTTTTTCTACTATGGCCCCTTACAAGCGATGGGCGTCGCGCTCCCCTTCACCATCTTCTTCGGAATGTGCTCGACCTCGTTTGGACATCTCAGATGAGACATACCCCTCCACCACACACCCTTCCACCACACACCTCCCATACCATCACTCTCCCCCTCCCCACCTTACCCTTACCCGCATTTACCTTTCAATCCACAAATGCAAACCCTTGCACAAACCTTTGTGGGGAAGACCAACCCAATGAGCGTGTGCCCCTCCTAACTCAAACGAACCTTATTCCATCCCCATCTTCATGCCCAAAGCCTCCCCTTAATCTTGTTATCCCTTAGCGTCCCCCCCATTTTGGGGAGCATTATCAACATTTGCATACACACTCGCATGTACACCCACCCGCCCCCACCGTCTCTCCTGTGGCTCCTTCACTCACGGAGCTCGCTTTGACTCCCCTATCAAATCTTAGTCCTCTTCGATGACGTGCCCTCAGTGTGAAAAGTTGTATGTTGCGGGGGGGGGGGGGGGGTTGTCGAGACATTTGAAGTCGTGTCCTCTCACCCCTAAAGGAATTCTGCCCCTCACCAAAGGTCATCCTTCTCCCTCAAATGTTCGCTAACAACCCTCTCCTAGTGATTGGGACTATGTTCGACGCTTAGACGTCATTGGGTGTTACCACCTGGGTTATCCTAGGCATAGGCTCTACACTCGTATTCCCAACCATCTTCGTGAATCTGTCCAAGCAGCTCTTCGACTCCCTTTGGCTTTATTGGCCACCGATATCACCAATGACGGAGCGTGACACCTACTTTTCTTATTCCCACTTTGGGTTTTGGTTTTGCCACCGAGGGGGGGCGGTGTCAACGGTTTTTGCGAGGGGACTGGGAGTTCTTGCATCACGAGCATACGGAGCGTGTCATAAGTCTTTCCATATCCCCCCCTCAACGTCGTGCCCCGCTCCCAAGCTCCACGGCGTGGTTGCATTGGGCGGTCCACCTTGGTCGTTTAGGCGAGTTTTCTTGGGCTGCTCGTACTCTTCGACATTTCCAACCATCTCCGTCTTCCGAGGCTACGGTGGAGGCTTTACGTTTGTTTCATCCTCCTGCCGCTGAAGAGATCCTCCCTTTCGTAGAAGTCCATGATCCTCTTAAATCGTTCGACATGGAGAGGGGAGCATTTATTACAACTTTGCTTAGTCGCCTCATCTTTCTGCGGGGGTTCCATCTAGGATGGTGTACGAACTTCTCCGTGATGTATTTCCTCTTGACACCCTCTCTCAGGGTTTTGATCTTCCCTTTAATGTGGCTTCAGAGATGGCTCCAAAACATGTTCCACACAATGTTGTACCCCTTCTGTCTTCAACTCACGTTGTCGCTGTTACTAAGCATGCTAGGGGAATTCGCCTAATTTCTATTGGTGAGGTGTTGTACCGTTTGATCGCTCGCGCGATGTGTATTCAACTCCAATAGGCTTTCCATGACCATTTCTCACCGCACCAGTTCGGCGTTGCTACAAAGGGGGGTTGTGAGGCGGTTGTTCATGGTCTTCGCGCTGTTTTGGATCTCCATCCGGATTGGGTGGTCCTTCAGGTTGATGTTGCAAACGCCTTTAACATAGTCAACCGTAATGCTATCTTCCAAGAATTGCGGTATGCTCCATCTCCTTAAAACCAAATTTACCCTGTTGTTCATGCATTTTATTCTCGCCCAAGCTCCCTCATTTTTCCTCTTGGCGGTCCCTTTGGTGAGGTTGCCACTTTGGAGTCTGCCACTGGCACCCGCCAAGGTGATCCGTTAGGGGCCCCTCTTTTTGCATTGGCTCACCTTCAAGCTTTACGCGACTCTGCTACGACTTTCCTTGGTTGTTTATTCCCTTCCATTGCGGATGATACTCATATTGTGGGCCCTCGTGACAAAGTTTTACCTGCCTTTTTCCCATTTTGCGGAGCAACTTCGTAGGATTAGTTTGTCAATTAAATCGTCTAAATGTGTGGCTTGGTGCCCGCAAGGCTTACCTTGGGACTTCTTTGTCCCTGTGGGTTTTCGAATTTCAACTTCAACGGATGGTATTAAAGCTTTAGGCTCTCTTATCGGTGCCCCGTCTTTTGTGAACCAAGTTGTCAGTGATGCTTTGCAGGAGGACCTCTCGCAATCTGATGACCTTGCTAAGCTATCCGACTCCCAAGTGGCATTTCAAATTCTCACTCGTTGTTTTGCTCAACGACCTCTCTATCTCGCACGAACATTACCACCAACGGCTCCATTTTTGTCCTCATTAAAGGAGTTCAACAATCAACTTTTTAGTGTTCTCCATCACCTTGTTGGGCATGGGATTTTTGATCGGCCAGATGGCTCATTTGCACGTCGTCAAGCTAGCCTTCCAATTTCCGACGGGGGTTTAGGTTTGATTCCAGTGGCTTCAGTTGCTCCAACGACTTATTTGGGTAGTTGGGCTTTCGTGGCACCCGCCATCACTTCCCGTTTTATAGCAAATGATGTTCCAATTCTAGCCGAAGTTGTCCCTAAAGTAGAGGACAATCTTTTTCCCTTTCATCAAGCTGTTCTCTTCGCTCGTGCACTCCTACTGCTTGATGCTCGTAACCAAGTTCCACCTTTTCCGTCTCTTATTGCTGACAATAACTTCCATTTGCAACAACGCATATCCGAGCAATTGGCAGCCGCGAAATTGCATGATCTATTAAACCCGCTACCTTCGGCTCAGTTGCATGCTCGTTTACGCTTGTGTTCTGGGCCAAGGGCTGGTGCATAGTTACAAGCGACACCGATTTTTTTCGACACTTCGTCTGGCGTTTGACTAGTTCACCTCTGCTACCCACCTTCGTTTGGGTTTGCCTCACCCTCCCCTTCTTGGGCGCCCCAAGTGTGTTTCTAACCAACCAATTGACTACGACGGCATCCATTTACTTCGTTGCTCGCGGGGGGGTGAACGTACAGTCGCGCATGATTTGGTTCGTGATGCGATTGTTGCGATTGGCGTCGAAGTAGGCTACATTGTGAAGCGGGAAGTTCCCCATATCTTACCTCCTCGTTCCCAATCTAGTGGTCTCCAAAGACCTTGCGTAGACTTGGTTTTCCTCCACGGGTGTGGGCGGACGTTGGGTGATGTGGTCCTTACTGATCCGACTGGGACCCACGTTTCTTCTCGCGGTGCAGTGCATACATGCGTGGCGGCTCGGGACGCAGCGGTTTCTAAGGAAAGGGATTACGCTCACCGAGGCCCAGCAAACCAATTTGTTCATTTGCAGCAAAGATTTTTGGTTCTTTGGACAAGTCTTTTGATGATTTTCTCTGCAACTGTGCTAAGAAAGCTTTTGAATCCAGAGGTCCAAGGAGTCCTTCCCCAAGTCTTCTCGTTTCTTTTTACCGTCAGCATGTATCAATTGCCCTTCAACGAGCTCAAGCTGCGGCCCTTCTCCGTCGAAGCAAGGTGGCGATGATAGGCGGAGCCTCCCAGACCTTCCTCTTCGAGATCCAGTCCACATCCACGATCTTCGGGGGTGTGGAATTTAGCTTGTTAGGGTTGTGGGGCATCATGTAGAGTGGGTTTTTTCTTTTTTGTCTAGTCATCTGTGGTATTTTGTTTAGTCTTGCCAGTTGGCCCAGTGTTTTTTGTTTCCTCATTTGTTTGTTTTGTTTTGTTTTGTTTTAGTAATTGTTGGCTCTTGTAGTCTGTAAATGTGTTTTTTTTTTTTTTTTTTTACCCCCTTTGTACTTTGATGGTTTTTCCATCGCACTTTCTGTAATAAAGTTTTTCTTTCTTTTTCCCGTTTCTATGTTCCTAATACAACCTTTTTAAATGTGCCGGCTAGACCCGCCGATTAAACGTTAGCCGGTCGTGCTGCAAACACGTTAGGTTTTGAAAAGTCAAAGGTATTCCATATTTTGCTGTCAACTCGTACCATGTATGTACGAAAATCGTACGTAGTAGTACTTACTGACGTAAAGCACATGCGCTAAGTAAAATTTTGCCAAAAGTCTTTCCCGTATTAATTATATATTCCAGTTAAACTGTCGACCAATGGTTCTATTGCCCCGTCACAGTGTCACAATTCAACGGACGGGAAATCCTACGGCTCCGATTCACACCGCAATATGTGGCGAATCCAAAGCACCATCGTAGGGCGGTGAAGCTTTCGTGAGATTGTAGAGGGGGGAAGCGCCTTAACATATGAATAGGAAATGCGCAGCCTATGTCTTCAGAAGATTCTGTGAAATTTGATTTTATTTTATCGTCCCTCGTTCTTAAAACAATGTGACCGTTGGTTCGATCGGATTTTGCCTTCCGCTTCTTAAGTTTCTAAGTGACGTCATATCTACTCTCTCATCACTCCCTCTTTCTCTCTCACACTCTCTGTCTCTCTCTCACTCGCTCTTCCTCTCTCTTCTTATCTCTCCCCCCCTCATCAGGCAGTTCCGCTTTCGGTTCCCTCCCTCTCTTCGAAATCTCTCTCGTTTGAAGTATAATCTTCAAGTCATATTCTTCACTATATTCGGTAACCTATTTTGTTTTTCTTTTTCCCTTTTTTTACTGAAGAGTTACTATCAAAGAAACCCTTAACAGAAAACTGAACTGAAAACTTAACATAGAACTGCTCTTTGCGAGTGAAAGAGAACTAGAATCCTATTTTTTTTGTCACGTAGCTTTCCCAGGAAGATAATTTTTAAGCTTGAAAAAACAGGTAAAACAGGGGAAAAAAAAAAAAAAACATCAAAGACAAAAACAAACAAGGGAAATAGGAAAGTAAAAAATGATTTTTATTTTTGGGAAGTTTCCATTTGTCTTTTCTCCCTTTTTTTTCAAAGTTCCTTCCCACCTTCTAAATCTCTTTTTTTTTCTTAACGATTTGGAAAATTTCTAACGCGGAAAAAAATATTTTTGATGTTCGATCATTTAATGTTTTGGGAGAGGGAAAGGGAAAGGGAGAGGGAGAGAGCGAGGGCGAGGGAGAGGGAGAGGGAGAGGGAGAGGGAGAGGGAGAGGGAGAGGGAGAGAGCGAGGGAGGAAGAGCAGGAAAGGGAGAGGGAGAGAGCGAGGGCGAGGGAGAGGGAGAGGGAGAGGGCAAGGGAGAGGGCGAGGGCGAGGGAGAGGGCGAGGGAGAGGGAGAGGGAGAGGGAGAGGGAGAGGGCAAGGGCAAGGGCGAGGGCGAGGGAGAGGGCGAAGGAGAGGGAGAGGGAGAGGGAGAGGGAGAGGGAGAGGGAGAGGGAGAGGGAGAGGGAGAGGGAGAGAGCGAGGGCGAGGGAGAGGGAGAGGGAGAGGGAGAGGGAGAAGGAGAGGGAAAGGGAAAGGGAGAGGGAGAGAGCGAGGGCGAGGGAGAGGGAGAGGGAGAGGGCAAGGGAGAGGGCGAGGGCGAGGGAGAGGGCGAGGGAGAGGGAGAGGGAGAGGGAGAGGGAGAGGGCAAGGGCAAGGGCGAGGGCGAGGGAGAGGGCGAAGGAGAGGGAGAGGGAGAGGGAGAGGGAGAGGGAGAGGGAGAGGGAGAGGGAGAGGGAGAGGGAGAGGGAGAGGGAGAGGGAGAGGGAGAGGGAGAGGGAGAGGGAGAGGGAGAGGGAGAGGGAGAGGGAGAGGGAGAGGGAGAGGGAAAGGGAAAGGGAGAGGGAGAGAGCGAGGGCGAGGGAGAGGGAGAGGGAGAGGGAGAGGGAGAAGGAGAGGGAAAGGGAAAGGGAGAGGGAGAGAGCGAGGGCGAGGGAGAGGGAGAGGGAGAGGGCAAGGGAGAGGGCGAGGGCGAGGGAGAGGGCGAGGGAGAGGGAGAGGGAGAGGGAGAGGGAGAGGGCAAGGGCAAGGGCGAGGGCGAGGGAGAGGGAGAGGGAGAGGGAGAGGGAGAGGGAGAGGGAGAGGGAGAGGGAGAGGGAGAGGGAGAGGGAGAGGGAGAGGGAGAGGGAGAGGGAGAGGGAGAGGGAGAGGGAGAGGGAGAGGGAGAGGGAGAGGGAGAGGGAGAGGGAGAGGGAGAGGGAGAGGGAGAGGGAGAGGGAGAGGGAGAGGGAGAGGGAGAGGGAGAGGGAGAGGGAGAGGGAGGGGGAGAGGGAGGGGGAGAGGGAGAGGGTGAGGGTGAGGGTGAGGGTGAGGGCGAGGGCGAGGGCGAGGGCGAGGGAGAGGGAGAGGGCGAGGGAGAGGGAGAGGGAGAGGGAGAGGGAGAGGGAAAAGGAGAGGGAAAGGGAGAGGGAAAGGGAGAGGGAAAGGGAAAGGGAGAGGGAGAGAGCGAGGGAGAGAGCGAGGGCGAGGGAGAGGGAGAGGGAGAGGGAGAGGGAGAGGGAGAGGGAGAAGGAGAGGGAAAGGGAAAGGGTGAGGGTGAGGGTGAGGGCGAGGGCGAGGGAGAGGGAGAGGGCGAGGGAGAGGGAGAGGGAGAGGGAGAGGGAGAGGGAAAAGGAGAGGGAAAGGGAGAGGGAAAGGGAGAGGGAAAGGGAAAGGGAGAGGGAGAGAGCGAGGGAGAGAGCGAGGGCGAGGGAGAGGGAGAGGGAGAGGGAGAGGGAGAGGGAGAGGGAGAAGGAGAGGGAAAGGGAAAGGGAGAGGGAGAGGGCGAGGGAGAGGGAGAGGGAGAGGGCAAGGGAGAGGGCGAGGGAGAGGGCGAGGGAGAGAGAGAGGGAGAGGGAGAGGTAGAGGTAGAGGGAGAGGGAGAGGGAGAGGGAGAGGGAGAGGGAGAGGGAGAGGGAGAGGGAGAGGGAGAGGGAGAGGGAGAGGGAGAGGGAGAGGGAGAGGGAGAGGGAGAGGGAGAGGGAGAGGGAGAGGGAGAGGGAGAGGGAGAGGGTGAGGGAGAGGGAGAGGGAGAGGGAGAGGGAGAGGGAGAGGGAGAGGGAGAGGGAGAGGGTGAGGGAGAGGGAGAGGGAGAGGGAGAGGGCGAGGGCGAGGGTGAGGGCGAGGGCGAGGGCGAGGGCGAGGGAGAGGGAGAGGGCGAGGGCGAGGGCGAGGGCGAGGGCGAGGGCGAGGGCGAGGGCGAGGGAGAGGGAGAGGGAGAGGGAGAGGGAGAGGGAGAGGGAGAGGGAGAGAGGAAGAGGGAGTGAGGGAGAGAGAGTGTGTGTGAGAGAGAAAAAGTAAATTTACTCCCCTCCCCCTCTTTTTCTAAATAAAAGTTTTAAAATTCGGTCTATAAGCCTATCATTGTTTCAAAATTAATTATTTTGGGTTCTTTTTTTTTGGGGTACAGACCATGGAGGAGGGTCGGGAAATGTGTAAAAGTTTTTATGACCGTTTACAGGTGGGAAAAGGAAACTAACTCTCTCCATTCCTTTTTTTTTCATCTCAACGTTTTTATAAGTCTCTTTGTTTTTAACCATGGACTACTTTTTACTTTCTTATGTTTACTTTAATTTTGTACTTTTGACTTGTCTGGACTACTTTTGCGGTCTTAACTTTTGGAGGTTTTTGGACTAATTAATGGTTTATCCCCTGAGTACCTTGTATGCTTTTTCTGATACATGAGTTTTTTCACTTCCCAATTTGTGTGTCTTTTATGACCTTCAAACATTGTCTGTGTAACATAATATAGAATTTGATATAAATGCTTGTTACTATTTGTTTTTGAACTTTTTCTTTTTCTTGTGGCTCTGTTATGAACTTTTTATCTCTTTCCTGTGGCTCTTATGCGTGCCCATTGTCACATGTTCTATTACTGACCGTTAACCCGTAAATGCTAACTATTGCTTGATGCAGCAAATATGGGCCGACATCGGTTGTGACGTGACGGTGTGCAACCGTGAACTCTTACTACTTGAAGAAAGATGTCTCGCTGTCTACTCGGATGCGGTGGCCAGTGCAGAACTTTGGAAGACTGAGCTTCAAAACGCAATTATAAATGCTCAGGAAGAAATGAAGCACATTGAAGGACTTATAGGAGAAACTCCTGCGAACTACGAGGTGAGGAAGCTTTCATTTTCTTAAGCTTTGTTAAGTTCTAGTTCTCAACTCTGGCGAAATACACGTAGGCAAGTTGCTCGAAGATGAACATTTATGGCGATCGATTTGCGAATGCGAGGTTTTAATTCCTATGTATAATGTTTCAGTTTTTGTCTATTTTGTTTTATAATGTAGATGCGACTCTCCAAAGAAAAAGTTTCATTTTCTTAAGTTTTGTTAACTCTTCTAGGTCTTAAGTCTGGCTTAAATCGTGCAAAAAAGTTACATGTGGGCAAGTTGCTATTTTTAATGCGATTTCTTTCCTCCCTATAATTTTTCGGTTCCTGACTGTTTTGTCTTGTACTGTGCTTGACAGTTACCAGAAGATGCGACTCTCCAAGAACAAGAGAGTCTTCTGAAAGAACAGTTGGAGGTTCTTCGAAATAAACTCGTATCTTGTAAAATGGAGTTTGCAGAAGTTCAAAATCAGATCTCAGAGTTGGAGGAGTATCTCTCGGAGTCGAGAGAGGAGACTCAATTTGAAGAGGATTATCGACCAGAGCAGCTTGAAAATCTTCGAGGACGGCTCGTACATCTACAAGAAATGAAGGTAGAAGGATTAATTTGATTCAAAACATATTTTATGTTCGAAGTGCTTTTTAACGGCACAATTTTTTTTTTTTTTAAAAACTAAAACTAAAACATAAACTAAAATGACGCCTGGTTTTTGATACAGGAAAGGAGAGTCCGGGAAACAGCAAATGCGGTGAATACAGTGAAGCATCTTTGTAATATGATGTCTTTCAGTTATACGGATGTTATTGGAGATGTCCATCCCTCTCTTTGTTCAGAAGGACCACCGTCAGATTTGGTTCTTCACCCGACGGTTCAGCAAAGACTATATGAGACTCTTAAGAACCTCGACGAGGAGAAAAAGGAGAGAGTGGAAAAGGTATGTATGTATGTGTGAAGTAATTTTTGTCCTTACTTCGAGAGTAACAGATGATTTTAGCGAAGGTTTCGATTTTGCCGGGAAAAACTTGGTTTGGGAAAATTCTGGATCTATCCATTTTTCTCGTTCAGAAGATATGCTTCTGACAACAACTGTTCTGTCGCTCTCTCCCTCTCTGTTTTCCTCTCCTTTCCCCCCCCTCTGCTGGTCTCTCTCTCCTCTGTTTTCCCTTGTCTTTCACCCCCCCTTTCTCCCCCCCCCCCCCTCTCTCTCTCTCTCTCCCTCTCTCTCCCCCTCTCTCTCACTCACTCTCTCTCCCTCTCTCTTACTCTCTCTCTCTCCCTCTGCCTTATGTCAGCTGTCCTATCTGGGAGCTTCGATCGTCGCATTATGCCACGTGATGGACATTGCCCCTCCAAAGGATCAGGATGATGTCACAGCATGCATAGGAGCTTCTGTGAATGGTAACTTCCAAAAAGGAATGCTTTCTGACGAACTTCTCACAAAGGTAAATAGCAAAACTTTAATTTTTGAACCTTACTTGTATTAAGACGAGAGCTTGTTTTCAGTCGTCTAATTTCCTAACTCTTCATCTGCCTAAAATGTGACGGAAGAGACTTTGGGTTTCGAAGATTTTTCTACCTGGGAGACTGGGAAATTGTTTATAAACACTAAAATAAAAGTAAAACATAATTGATTCATGTGAAGTTTACAAGATTAAGATTTTTTTCTCGTTAAACTGCATTTACTGTAGGTGACAGGAAAAATGTTGGTTTTTTTTTAACTGTTGCTAGTATAAATCTCTTTTTGCGAGTGAGACAGGCGAAAGCGGAAGTGGAGCGTCTGGAGAAGGAGCAAGTTTCCAGAGTGGAGGAGCTTGTGCTGAAGAAGATGACAAAGATTCAAGAGATTTGCGCCGCTGCTCACATGGAACCTCAGTTGGAGGCGCCAAACAAACTGGTGAACGACATGAAGGCTGGTGAGTACAACAAGTACAACTAGTACACGTTTATTTTTCTGTTTTTTTGGTTTTGTACGCGCTTGTTTATGGCTCTTGTAAAGATAGATCTGTAGTTGTTCAGCTGCATTGAGATCTCGCAATATCAGCATCTCTCTCTCTCCCTCTCCCTCTCCCTCTCCCTCTCCCTCTCCCTC
>JBBHKE010003246.1:52528-160137 GCA_037447655.1 Zygnema cylindricum
CCTCTATCCCTCTCTCCTTCTCTCTCCCTCTCTCTCCTCTCTCTCTCCCTCTCTCTTCCTCTCTCCCTATCTCCTCTCCCTATCTCTCTCCCTCTCTTTCTCCCTCTCTCTTTCTCCCTCTCTTCCCTCTCTCTCTCCCTCTCTCTTTCTCCCTCTCTCCTCCCTCTCTCTATGTGAGCAGAGATGTGGCATCAGTGGAGAGAGTGTTACAAATGTCACATACCATTGACAGCCGTCAGGTGACCCCTCTCTCTCTTTTCTCTCTTCCTCTCTCTTATGCCCTTTTCCTCCCTCTCTCACTCTTTCTCACTTGCTATCTCTCTCTCTCTCTCTCTTTCTCTCTTTCGCTCTCTTTGTCTTGCTCTCCCTCTCCCTCTCCCTCTACTCATGACCTTGTGTGGTCGTTTCCTTTAGGACTTTTGGCTCCCGCGGACCTCTTGGGTTGTATGGAGGAGGAAATTTCTCGAGCCTCCGAAGCAAAAATTAGTCGCGGCGAGGTTCTCCAATTGGTGGACAGGTGGCAAAGGTGTTGTTTGGAGGTGGAGTGGCTCGAAAAGTTTGAACAGGTGCGAATAACAACAGGAACTGTGGGTGATACCGCTCTTGTTTTTTTGTCTTTGTTGTCTAATTTGACCTCTCTTATGGTTCACTTTGTACAGTCTTCGGAGGCACCTCCAACTCTTCCATTATTCCTGTTCCATGATTTTTGTTCCACGATTCCTGTTCCAAAGTGGATTTTCTAACAAGGGAATCCTTTGTAATTTTACGGAAAAAACTGAATATTCTTATTGGATATAATATAATACGAATATTGAATGAGATCCTCGCAGGATGAGAATCGATACGCTTCCCAAAGGGCTTTTAAAGACTTGGACCGGGCGGAAAAAGCTCGAAAAGAACACAAAAAGTTACCGGGTAAGTCACTAAAATTAGTGTGTGTGTATATATATATATATTAACCGGGTATACTATTTTTTTTTGTCAAAGTTGATTCATAGTACCTCCGGTTCGCCCTTTTTTGCCACTTTTTTAAATTAACATCTCGAGTTTATGTAAAAGAAACAAGATTGCTTTATGAATTTGAGAGAGAAAAGTTACAAATAGGTATATAGGATCATGAGTAAAAGATTTCATTTTTCTGTGTTTGGCATTAGTACTTTATTTTGATGTTTGAATTTTTTGGTTGTTTCTCTCTGTTTTCTTTTTGTTTTTAAGAAAAAAGTTCCTTTTTATTATAAGGTTTTTGCTAATATTCTCTGGATTTTTTCATTTTTTTTCTTGTCTTTTAGGATTGGTGAAAACACTCGTTGCAAAAGTGGAAGAATGGGAGGCTTCTCGAAACGAAAAGTTTTTATACGATGGGGTAAACAACTTAATAATACTTTTAAAACATGAATAAAACATGAATACTTTTTTTTTTTCAAAACAAGAATACTTATAACATGATACTTTCACGGGATTCTTGTCACTTCTGATACATTTAATTAAACATACGATTTATAACTTGAAAAATCTTGGTTCCTCTGTCCGGTATTTAATGTTTACTATTTTTTTTTAAGGGAGTAGATAGTTTCATTATTTTGAAAAGTACATTTATTTGAAAAGTAAATTATTAAAAAGTAATTTATTTGAAATGTGTACAAATGCGGGCAGGAAAACCTCATTGTGAAAGTTGAAAACGAGGAGTCGTTGCGATCAACTCGAGAAGAAGATCGTAAAAAAACTTTGGTGAGTCTCAAACCATACAAAGTCATTGTAGATTCCTCCCCCTCCCTCTCCTTCTCCCTCTCTCTCTCCTTCTCAAACCCTTAAACCCTTATACAGTAAACCCTTTAAAACCACTAAAATTGGTACCCATGATCCAAAAAAGAGACTTCAAAACAAAAGACAAAAAGGAAGTGACTGAAAAAAAAAGGGACGAACTTGAAAAAGGAATCTACTCATATATCACTTTGTGTGTCCTTTTGTTTTAATTTGTCCCTCAGGAACATTTAAAAGAAGAGAAGAGACGACAATTGGAGGAGTCGGCAAAATTTGGAACTCCTTCCCGCGGTCCTTCCTCTCGTCGATTGCCAACTGGCGCCAAATCGACGGTCACGATTTCACCTTTGAACAGTAACAATAATAATAATAATATCGCCAAAGATCGCCGAGCTTCTATGGGAGGATCGACTCCGGCAAAAAATGTTCGTCCCCATAATAGTAATAATAATAATAACTATAAGCCCATTATCGGAGCTCCCGCAAATGTCGTTGTTTTGCCTCGAGAAGGGAAAGAAAGACCGAGTCCTTTGTCGCCTCGTGTATTGAACCAGTAATCGTGGTATCGAGGGAGAAATGTAATAATGATAAGAAATATGTACAGAGAAAGAGGAGAGAAAGAGGAGCGAAAGAGATTAGGGTGGTGATGAAGAAAACGGGTACGAGGGAGGAAACGTGGGTGTGGAGAGGTGGGGAGAGGAGGAGAGAGAGGAAGGATGTAGGAAGGATTCAAGGAAAAGTTTGGAGAAGATGTTGTGGATTTTGTTTTATTTGACTGCTTATAACGGAGTAGAAGCTGTTTTCAAAGTTTCAAAGACGGAGGTTTTTTAGTCAGTGTATTTAACGGGAATAAATTTTACATGTCATAGTTTTCCGTTAACCAGTTTGTTTTAATGAAAAACGGTCTGCTGAAAATAAATTCTCTCTTTTTTTTTTTTTTTTGGTTTCAGGTAGAAGAGGATTTGTACCGGATATAGAATGGTAGCTTGATGAGTACATTTTAGAGAACTGAAAAATGGCGGAAAGTCAAATATTTGCGTAAATTTTTTTTAGTAAAGACCAGCATTGATGAGATTTTTGAGTAGGGGCGACTGTGAATAACAACACGTGGAAACTTGGTGAACCTGACTCTTTTATTGTATTGTTCAGCAAATAAATTGTAGACAAAGAAATTATGTATGTGATGTCTATGGTTTTGGTAGGTGATGAATATTACCCCTTTGTATATTTTTGTGATCTGATGCATGTGACATGCACTTGTATTGAACAATCGTTTTGTTTTTATCTCTTTTAGTTTTTGTCCGTTTTTGTTTCTTATATGGTTGAGATGGTGGAAGATTCTGATTTAAGTGGCAGGAAATTGTTCACGGACGGACTACCAAGTTTGCATGAATTCCTCATAATTTTTTCTATACCATCTATTTTGTTTTAACCATGATGTGATTGGTCGAGCCAGTGACAAACCGAACAGGTCCCTTCATTTTGAGTGTCTTGTTTAAAGGCTGCTTGTCAAATTGCAGTGCAGAAGTCATAGACTACTGAATGAATTTGACTTTTAACAGCTTACGAGCAACTGAGCAGCACCAACCACGTTTTACCATACTGCATAAAGGTGAGGCATCAGCAGGACATATCAGTATATGGTTTTTACTATGGCAACCTATGGTATTTGCTTTTACCTGTGGCTGTGGTTTTCCCTATGGCTGCCGTCACATACACCGTAGTATGACAACCGAATAGTCTTCAAACCCAAATATTAGAATAACCTGCAACACCATCAAATTTTTATGACCGTATTTGAACAGTTTGGCGACAGATGTTGTATAAAAGCGTGATTTATCTTACAAATAAACACTCTCAAGGCTTAAATGGGCAATTATCGCTTTGATAACTCAATTTCAAACGCCTACAAGGCCAATCTCCATTCAGAGTGAAAAGCAAATCTCTCTCTACCTCCCTCTCCCTCTTACTCACATAGTTTCACTTTCTCAAGTGTACCAAAAGTTTTGAATGCCATAAACTCTTCTTAAAGTTGCTGAACACAATCTCATCAAGCAGGAAGAGAACCAATTAAAAACTTGTTAATAAAAAGTGGGCTTTGCAAGATTACTAACGAAGGCACGATAAACTCAAGGATCTCTGGCTACCAGTTCATCAACCAAAAATGGTGTGATCAAAACCAGATTTTGCGCCGTTCCTTTTAAACACTACAACTAAAAAACGCTAAAAAAAACCCCTCTTCAATTGCAAGAAATGCTGCTAACACTGTTTGAATATAAATACATGTCCCTGCTTGTTTTCTTCGTCAGGGGTAACATTATCTTTCCCTAAGTATGGAAAATATACAAAGTGAGCGAGCATGTGAAATGGGATGAATGAGTCTATACTCAGGGAGGGGAGGGAGGAGAGGGAGGGGCGGGAGGAGAGGAGGGGGAGAGCCGGATAGTTTCATGAGCAAGGTGTTTGAATCTGAACATATAAAAACATGAACAAAAATCCCTTCAATGCGGTTCATAAGAAACGATTTCTCCGAACATATTGCTTTATAGATGACGGTCTGTCGACTGGTACTTCTTTTGCTTCTGGTGTAACAGGCTGTGGTATTAAATCCTGGTGCACATAAAAGAGGAGATATGCCTCCGTCTCTTTTTTAGGGCTGAAGACATTGCTTTCAGAGACCTGCAGTGCACAAGGGTACAGCATGAATAAAGCCAGAAAAGAATTTAGGGTTAGGATTTTTAGGGTTTTTACATGTTTAAAATTAGTGTAGCTGAGACTGCGGAGCTACAATTATGAAACTTGCAATAATTTGATAAGGCCAAGAACATTAGAAGAAAGGCCGAAAAAAGACAGACAATATATTGGGGTATTAAACGAAACATTCACTGTCATATCCTGATAGACATGCCTCCATTGATAAGTATGGGATACGTAATACTCCATAGAAAAAAAAAAACCGATGTGACTGGCTAATTGACCCTAAATAATCCTCAAAAAAAGGTTAACAGATTCTAAAGACAAATGTTTATACCGTTAGTATGTCATAAAGGATGTTCATAGAAGGCTTTATTAACAAGACTACAGCGTCAACAAGCAGTAGAAGGAACTGTATAACATCAACAAATAAAAACAAAGTAACAAGAACAAAGTTTGAGAAAGCTTACAGGATGGACAAATGAGTCATCATAACGAAACCATTGTTCTCTGCTTGAGGTCAAGATATCAGCTATAAAATGGCCCGAGGACACCATTGGACCCAAATGGCTCACGATGCCTTGAAGCAAATATCTCCCTGATCCTGAAACCATTTGAGGTGAATCGTCATTGGAACTACTATCATCCACTTCAATTACTGCTGGTACCTCCCGACTAGTATCCTGCAAAATGGAAAAATACAATAATGACCTCAGGAAGAATTAAAATGCATAATATAATCGTATGGACCAGGAGATCATGGTAATCCTTATTTTCCTGTTATGCATCGCCACTCTCAGGAAGACTTTCATACTAAATGGAATAACCAAAGTATTCTTGCACTGGGATTGTTTTGCGGCAATTGGTGCTCCAATTTTTTGCTGTGGGATATAATTCTCCACCAAATGCAGCAAAACTTCTAAAACTCCCCGTCATTTTCAATCATTAACAATGTTCAACTTTCTCTTTGTTGGGGATTTCAGTGACCTAATGTGTGGCCATTAGGCATTAGAAGGTTAAGGATTCTCAACTGTTCTTCACACCTTTTAATTTCACAAATGAGGTTTAAGAAGGTTTAATACCTGAGCATTTGGGGACGACCCTGCTGGAGTAATTCGATTTGCATCTTCTAGAATAGGACTTGCGTTTCCTGTGCATGAATTAAAATTTAACAATCAGAATGAAGTTAGTAATCACCCATTGGACAGTTAGTCTCACTTTCCATGCACATTAGAACAAATCATCCACATTCTCATAGCCACTTCACACAATCTTTTGCTTGGTTGAGGACAACTTTTACATTTAGTTATTGCTGGAAAACTCACTAAATCAAATATAAGTGAATCAGCTCAGCAAATTTTGTTTAGCTTCCAGTAAGTAACGGGACACACAATAAGTAATGGAGTACCTGAAAACTCCTGCAAGCTCATTTCAATGGCACGTTTAAGATCCTCGTCCTCCACCCTAGGACTCAACTGATCAGTTTCCAAGAAATTCAGCTTTGTTACATCATCCATGCTTTCCTGAACGGCTCTTTCTAAATCCTCATTCTCTTCAAGGGGTTCAAACTCAAAAGGGTCCTCAGAAGTTGATGGTGCTTTATGGGCAGCCTCCTGAAATCTCCCACTTGCCAAATTTGTACGAGGTAAGTTGCTTATATCAGAAAGTGGTGTGGAAGCATGCGGTAAGGGAGGCACAGATGTCCTTACATCAAGTCCATTCCCCTTGCTCCCTTCCAGCTGCAATGGTAAAGGCCTTTTTGTAGATCCTGAACAGCAAAATTCTGCAACAAAACAATGGAGAGTCAGAGGTGATCTAAATTACACGAATGGAATTTGAGTACCAAAAGCTTTTAGGCACAGATCACACAACTGGAAAAAAAGTTACAATGTAGAAACCGAAGCTGGATCACAGCCCATCAGTCTATTGAGATTGACATAAGTTAGGTGCACTGCAAATACCGGCCAAGCATCAAAGTTGATTAAAGGTGAAAAGAATCATTAGTTTTAAGATAAGAGTATAAGCGCACCTAAATCCAAAGTCCCCTGGATACAAACTTGTCCAGTATTCTTTTTATACTGATGCACAGTCTCATTAATACAGAAACGTTTCAAATGTAAGACTAAAATTCGTGGAAGCCGGCGAATCACTCGTCGTACTGTGCAGTTGCTGAAACCACATTCCTCACAAGTTTTTTCATACACTTCTTCCTGCAACCACAACCACCTAGAATTATTTTTTAACAGTGCTGTGGCGAAGAAAGTGTCAAAATCTGCAAACTTTTAGGGCAAGTAGCTGCAGGATTAGCAACAGCAAAATGACGCACTTTAAAAAAATGCTGGAGGAGTTCCAATATATTAGGTGGCTTCTGAATCGGGCCAATGTCCTCTTCCCTGCACAAACACCACAGAAAAAATGTTTAAGAACACATGCCGATGGTAAGGTAGTCAGCCACCTATTGCCAGAATCCAGTAATGCTTACTTGTAATATCTAAGGATCTTAATGAACCCTAAAAACCTGTGGTTTGAGACACACCTTGATACACACTGAGGTATGTCGAGCGAAAAGTGTCGAAAGAGCTCTTCAACCGTACTGGAATGTCCACAACTGTTGCACTCCAGGTCATGCCGCACTATGCAGCTGCATAAAACAAGCCCAAAGAGAGTGTGCCATCATAAGTAATTAAAGTGTACAAACATTACTATGCAAGGGCAGCAGCATTCTACAGAAATTTTTGAAAAGTTGACACTCAACGAATGAAATAGTCAACTATTTTCCACATTGATCACCTTAACAACAGATACTCTACACAATTAAAATGCAACATGAACAAGGAAATCATTTTAAATCACATCAAAGTCTTCAGTTAAGTTACCAGCTGATGTGAGAACATTTGCAATGAAAGGATTCAAACAAGTATTGCACACCTAAAATTTCTAGTTGTTGGACAGTCAGTTTCTGAAAGACGCAGTTTAGGGGTCTCCAGCTTTAAACGATGCTTATCATGGTATAAATAAACCTCGTTCTGCACTTGATCAAGTAGGTCACAGAGGAACTCATGCGCATCCTGTAAAATGAAGGAAATACAATTCCTTAGCTCCTTTGTAATATTAAACTGCATATCGGCTGAAACAGCACACAGCACTAGAACACAAACAACTTAATAAAACGAGGGTCTTTTGAGGTCCATAGACACTGACAACCGGGAGCGTGCTCACCTGTTGGAACATGCCTTGAAAACGGACAGAGTTTTTCATGATGGAACTTTTCAAAGTTGCTGGACTGACAGCCTTGTTTCTTTCAGAAACCTCCATCTCTCGAAGAACATATTGGAGCGCCCTATATACACCATTTTCTGGCATTTTTGCAGTCACAAGGCGTGGCTGCTGCATATCAGCTTTGAAGCTGGCTAGGCTTGACACAGCTTGCAGGACAGCATTCATATAGCAGCTATTCCCAATGTTTTTTAACCTATAAGAAAAAACACAGTGCCACGTTCTTAGTTAAAGGAGACCAGGCTTAAATGCCGCTTGTTTTTCAGCTTGTGACAAGACCACAGAACCACATTCTTAGTCAAAGGGCATCAGGCTTAAATGCGGTACCGCCAATGACAACAATGTCAAACAGCAGGCAGCACCAAATCCATAACTACCAGACAGCTTTCTTAATACCAGAAAAAAGTCAGTCAATCGCCATTAAGACAGTAAGACTTGGCTGTACTGAAGCAAAATCCATCAGAAGGAAAAATGAAGCTGCAAATCATTTGTAAAAACGGAAAGGGGCAGACTAACCCATTGACCAAAGGAGAGCGGCGTTCTACTTCTCCGGACTTAACCACTTCTCCAGACGTCTCTACTTCTCCAGACATCTCCACTTCTCTTCGCTTGTTTACTTGAAAGTCAACAGGATCAAGCACTAATTTCCTTTTTGGTGAAGGAGACTTCTTTACTTTCATCCAATCAGGCTCATCATCTTCCACACTGTCTCGCATCTCTTTGTCTTGCCGTTGACGATGGAACGAATCATTGAGCGGAGTATTTGGCATCAATTGCACTGCAAACACAACATAGAAGAAAACAAACGTGACTGTAAAAATTCACTTGCAGCAAGAAGTTCACGAATTCTTTGCAGAAAGTAACAGGTTAAATAAACTCAAAATGATATGATGGCTGCCAACATCAACCTCATCGCCAGTATTTGCTTTCTACCCTCTTTTACATGAAATTCCTGCTCACCTGGTTTAGATAACCTGGGTTGAGGAGGAAGTTGCTGCTTGAGGCCAGCTAGAGCAAATTGTTTTCCTCGACTACCTGGTAAATGAAGGTTCCAGGTCCATCAAACAAGTAGAGAATCATAAAAGACACTGAAAGAAAAGTACACAACTATTGCCAGAAACAAGATAACATAAGGGTGGTTTTTCTTGTTGTCCAGACCAAGTGTGCATCTATAGACACTGGCTGTGGATCGGGTTATACAGAAATAATTCACTATTGGCGATTTATAATAGCCAAAAGCATCACAAACAAAACATATCCTGAAAAAAGTCTCAGAAGACAAAAAGCAATATCTTCAAAAGAGTGAAATCGTTTAGAATGAAACCACAATAATCCTGACTCGTAGACAATTAAGACTCTGAGAGTCACTTGATTTGTGCAATGAATACCTACCTCCTTTTGCGTAGCTTTGAAGTTGCCGTAACTGAAAAAGTTTTCCATCTTCCTTCTGCTTTGGTGCCACAGTATTCATTTCGGGACTGCCTGCATTGCAGAAAAACAACAGGATCAAACCGACACCATATTTCTCCAAGCCGAAAACGTCTTTGAACAATCAAACGTAGTTATTGCTGCTGCTAGCTACACCCAGAGAGCGAGCGTCATCCAAAAAGAGCCACTCTAAAAACATATTCATTAACAGGAATAGATAAATATAAAAAGCAGGGACTAAGGTAGAATAACTTTCTTGTCAACTACTGCATGTCAGTGGTACCAGCAAGAACTACACACTGCAATGCTCCAATGGAGTGCACGAACTAACTGAGGAATGAAATAGCAAAAACTGTGGTTCTTCGCGGCTATCCGCTGACGTGAACCTCACTTGCAGTGAAAGACTCCACCACTAATTAATACATAG
Organism: Zygnema cylindricum; assembly: GCA_037447655.1. Lineage (NCBI taxonomy): Eukaryota > Viridiplantae > Streptophyta > Zygnematophyceae > Zygnematales > Zygnemataceae > Zygnema > Zygnema cylindricum. The sequence goes on from JBBHKE010003246.1 coordinate 62,115, forward strand.
TGGCATGAATTCAGCACCTGAGCACCTGGTTTACGCAAAGACGTTCAAAAGAAAAGAATATGTTTTCAAACTATGTTTTCTTTAATATAATCAACCAGCGAGTTGCTTTGACTACTTCGCCGCAGAGGTAAATTTACCTTTACTTTCCATATGGTGGTCGCTTCTGTTAATGTTGAAGTAAAAGTCTTTAATGTAAACGAAACGAGGCAAAATGTTGACACCACTTTGTGTCGAATACCTTCATAAAGTGTTTTGTAATGACAGATACAAAGCAGACATAATTCTCTACTGTTAACAGAGACCTACTTAATACTACATACTGTAGTCAACATTTGTTACAAAAACGGGTGGTACTGCTTGCAAGCGACAAAGTAAGCATTAGCGCAAACCTGACACTGTACAAATAAAAAGTTTAAGTTTTCAAATTTCAGATGAAAATTTGAATGGGTCTCAAACGAAAATTTGAATGAATTTCAAACTTCGAACTCGAAAATTTGGCTCAAAAAATGGCGCCATAATTTATTGTCCTAGAAGCTAAAATGATTTTACGGTACGCACAGGAGTTCGGGAATCTCGCAATGGACCTGGCCGTCATAGCTGCCAGCTGTGACCAACGAACCCGTACGGTAGACTGCTCATCGCTATTAGAGTTAATTACCATAAGTCCAGTCAGTGGTTTTTTGACCCGACTTCATAAATCAGAGGTAATAATATAAATCCGCGATAATCCGTACTTAGCCGTACCGTTTATTTTGTTTTTATACGTGAAACAACATTATAGAGAATCTTGCCAATACTCTCTGAAGGTCTGGGAGGTAACACTGACCATCGGATATTCATCCGCGAGGCGTTCGGTGGGAGGTAACACTAACCATCGGATATGCATCCGCGAGGCGTTCGCTTACTTTTTCACTGTAGCTGCCAACGCACCTCAAGGAGGTGGGTTGGCACCTACAGAAAAAAATTAATCGCGACACACTGGACGATTAAGCTACGTGTCACGATGGAAAACCAACGAAAATTGACAAAATCTGCACATGACACGCGCTTTCCAAATTACAACCGAAAATAAAAATGAAATTTCGTAACTCTCCTTCGTCACTCTATTTTTAGTACCTTTTGTTCGTCACACTATTTCTGTCAAATTACTTTCGCTATGTTCCGAAACACGAACCCTAAAAATGAGCTGGCGTAGAAGACTGTTGCGTCTGCAAAAAGCATAAAAGTTATGTCGAAGGTACATGGTAAGCAAGTGAAGATGTCGAAGGTACATGGTAAGCAAGTGAAGATGTCGAAGGTACATGGTAAGCAAGTGAAGATGTCGAAGGTACATGGTAAGCAAGTGAAGATGTCGAAGGTACATGGTAAGCAAGTGAAGATTTGAAGTAAAATTTGTCAGTGCTAAAAAATTTAAGGATATTCAATATGGATTGTAACTTAAGTGGTGCCAGTCAATTTAGAACACGTGGATTACACTCTTCGTGATGGAGCATCGACTCAATTAACCGGCCCGTAGAGTTGGCCGTACAATTACAGGAACGTCTGATAGAACTTGGCCCTAAGTGGTCATTATTGAGACGCGATGATGAACTGCATTTAGGGTCAAGTTCCATCAGTCGAAAAGTGGGGTAGTTTACAGAATTCCGCGACTATCCGTACCAAACCGTACCGCTTATTTTGTTTTTATACGCGAAACAACATTACAGAGAATCTTGCCAATACTCCGAAGGTCTTGGAGGTAATACTGACCGTCGGATGTTCATCCGCGAGGCGTTCACTTCATTTTTCTACAGAAACAAATTAATCGTGACACGCTGGACGAATAAGCTACGTGTCACGATGGAAAACCAACAAAATTTGACGAAATTTGCACATGGTATGTATTTTTCAAAATGCAACTGAAAATTAAAAAAGTAATCTCGAAACGGTCGTTCGTCGCGCAATTTCTTTCGTCACACTATTTCCGGCAAAGGATTTTCGTCATGTTCGAAAACAAAAACCCTAAAAAATGAGCTGGCGTAAAATAATGGCGTTTGGAGAAAGTACAAAAGTTCTGTCGTATTATGCGCAAGTGAAGATTTGAAGTGAAATTTGTCGGTGTGAAGATTTTTAAAAGATTTTAAATATCCAGTCAAACCCACGTGGTGCCACTCAATGTATAACACGTGGATTACAGACTCTTCGTGATGGAACATCGACTCAGAGCGTTGTTCCATTAGGCGGTCTCAGTAAACGTCAAAAATTCGTTTACTGAAGCCATCGTTCCATTGTGTCGGGTCAGTAACCGACATTTAATTTGCATGGCAAAATTTGATTGGTCCATGTAATACATGAATAAGATTCTAAAAATCTTCAAAGAATCTCTGACAGCAAATTGTGACCACATATTTGTACCAGCGAAGGTAAAAAGTGACTCATACGACGTATTGAATAAAATCTGTACGGGCGGACGAAACTTAAGATTTGTAAAAGCGTACGAAAATGTCAAAAGGGTTAGTGGATGGCAACAGACGCGTGAAACAATATCCTCCGTCAAAGATTTTCTTGCGGCTTTCGGTGGCTTCGCATCCTCCCTGGCGGAAGGCACATGTCATGCGCGACGTGTACCCACCTGGTCGCGCGGCCGTCGTGGATATTTGTTCACTTTTCCACGAGGCGCGATGCTATTCCTTCAGGCGCTTAGAATTGACCTACTCCGGGTCACTTGTTGCGAACTGAAAGTGTCAGACGACGGCGTATCCGATTGTGCATCCGACGGTCCATGTTTACGCCCATAAACGTGGAGAATCAAATCCCTCATCCAGTAGGCTTAATTTTCTGACATTTTATTGTTTTTGGTACGGCACTGTACGAAAGAGTAGGGCTTTCAGTAGACATCGACATTTTTTCCCTAATGGAACCTTACCCTCAATTAGCCCGGCCCGTAGAGTTAGTCGGACGATAACAGAAACGACTAATGGAACTTTGACCCTTAGAGCGTTGTTCCATTAGACGGTCTCAGTAAACGTCGAAAATTCGTTTGCTAAAGCTATCGTTCCGTTGTGTCGGGTCAGTAACCGACATTTTATTTGCGCGTCACACTTTGATTTGTCCACGTAATATATAGATACGATTCTGGTAATCTTCAAAGAATCTTCGACAGCAAATTGTCACCACATATTTGTACCAGCGAAAGTAAAAAGTGACTCGTACGACGTATTGAATAAAATTTGTACGGGCGAATGAAACTTAAGATTTGAAAAAGCGTATGAAAATATTATAATGGTTAGTGGATGACAACAGAAGCGTGAAACAATATCCTCCATCAAAGATTTTCTTGCGGCTTCTGATGGCCTCGCATCCTCCTTGGCGGAAGGCAAATGTCATATGCGACGTGTACCCACGTGGTCGCGCGGTTGTTGTGGATATTTGTTCACTTTTCCACGAGGCACGATGCTATTCGTTCAGGCGCTCAAAATTGACCTACTCCAGGTCACTTGTTGCGAACTGAAAGTGTCAGACGATGGCGTATCCGATTATGCATCCGACGGTCCACGTTGACGCCCATAAACGTGGATAATCGAATCGCTCATTCACTATGTTTGTTTTTATAACATTCTATTTTTTTAGGTACGACACTGTACAAAACAGTACGGCTTTCAGTAAACAATGGCATTTTTCCCTAATGGAACCTTACCTTTAGTGTGATTTATCCTATTTCCGAACTGGCATACAAATTTGCGACATTGTAGTATACAGTACACCGCCAACCGCTATCATAGTAAATAACACTAATTTAGTGCCCTTAAAAAAAAAAAAACTTGAAATACAATCCATAATTCTATTTTTTCCATTATTATAGTTAGGGATTTTTTTTTCAATTAGCGTTAATAATATAAGTACACTGCGATGGAAATAGTGTGGCGTACGGACAGGGTATTTCCGTACGAAATGGTACTTTTTGAATTACAAAGGGATAAAAAGACACTTAACATTATTGCGCACACATGTGAATGTGCACATGAAGAAAGAGACGCAAACTCGTCGACAAAATTCACGTTCTCATATGTTCGTTCGTCGACCCTGTGAAAAGCCCGACGGCGTACGAATTGTCAGATTTTGTACAGATACACATATTACTATAGACATCAGGCGGGTATTTGTTATTCAAGACAACCCAGATTACAGTTAAGGATTAATTAGTGTATATATATATTTTTTTAAATAAAAAAATTCCCGATTAGTGTTAATAACACTATTTTTTTTTACGATACTCTAATAGCGATTGATGGTGTACTCGCAGTGTACTTCCATTATTAACGCTAATTGAAAAAAAAAACCTAATTATAATAATGGAAAAAATATCATTATGGATTGTATTTCAGGTTCTTTTTTAAAAAAATGGGCACCGAATTAGCGTTATTTACTATAATAGCGATTGGCGGTGTATTGTACAGTACACCGTGAATCGTTATTAGCGTTTAGAAATTATTAGTGTCGATAATTTATTAGTGTTATTAATACTAGTTTGGGTATTATCATTTTTTTAAATGTTTAATTGTAATTTGTCCATAATGTTGATTTAGGTACACCGCATCTGTCGTCATTATATAAACCGTAAAATAGGTAGAAGTACAAAATATGACTATCCGTACAGCGTCGCGTCCTTTTACTATAATTAATCCATAATTACAATTTGGGTTTGCGAACGCGTTTGTCGCAAACTCGACTCCACGTTTATTCTAAGCGCAGTTATGTATGCAACCGACATAAGTTAACTAACATTTCTGTACGATTTTCGGTAACGAAGTACAATGTTGTACGAACAAACACCTTCCGTACAACACACTATTCATGAAATAAGTACGGTATGACTGTTGATGCTAATTTACAAGAACCGTAATTAAAGTTTTAGGAAAAATTATATTTATTAATTGTATTTAAGGTATCAATGTCAAAATTTAGGGGTGCCGATATAGAGTACATAAGGCTAATAACGATTCACGGTGTACTATACACCGTGAATCGTTATTAGCCTTATGTACGCTATATCGGCACCCCAAAATTTTGACATTAATACCTTAAATATAATAAATTACATTATTTAAGGACGTGGACCATAATCTGCCACGTCTCCTGACACTAAATTATAATGAATGACGCTAATTTTTTCTTTACACTAATAATTTCTATACATTAATAACGATTCAAAGTGTAGTTGTCACTGTTACACCGCACCTATGTTAGCATAAAGTAAAAAATGGATCTATCAATTCTATTTTAAGTTTGAAGGTCAAAATTTAAGGGGGCCAAATTGATGTTACCAGCACTAATAGCTAGTGTTGTGTATCGGTAAAAAAATTATCGCGATAACACCGATACCGATAGTTATCGGTTATTGAACGGTCAGAGTTACCGATATATTTGTACTTTCTGTACCTTCTGTCCGGAGTACACGTGGCAGGTTTCCAGTGGATCCCAAGGAAAAAAGGGACAAAGCCATGGCGTCGGATGTGAAAGGTACATCGTTTTAACTGGAATCGTACTAAAGCCGTACATATCTTATGCCGGCTACTGTACTTTTGGCTTGTACAAATGATCTGATTGGTAGGCACCTGAGTAGATAGGGGTTGTGAGTAGGGCGCGTCGGGGGAATAACACGTACAGTTGAGTGAACTGGCCGTACATTTATCTGTACGGTCCGTACATATATCTCTGTACCGATATATCGATTATCGGCTACCCGAAAAAAGGCCCATATCGGTTATCGACAAATCCTTACCGATACACAACACTACTAATAGCGATCACGCTGCACTGTACAGCGAATTTCTTTACATGTTCGGTACGTTTTTTGCAGATTTACACCGACCTAATCCTCCCTAATTCAACCGGCCTGAAACAGGAGGTAAAATCTATTGCGTCGAAACTGGTAATTTGACACCGTAAAAGGTGATAAAACATGCAGAAGATGAATGCCTTTTAAAGTACGTATCTTACTTATACGTAGAATACTAGAATTACGAAATGTTCAGAACACGCGAGCATCGGTGCGCCTGTCAGTTGGACTTTGGACGACGTACTCTCAACTTTGGCAATCGCCGGGCTGACGGAATTTGCTGGCCTGAAATTTCAGTGAGGGTGCCGTGTCCGAACTTTCGAACACTTCAAATTTGAACGAACATTACATAAAGTGCGAAAGTCCTTGTAAGAAATTCCGTGCGGCTAAATCTTTCGCTACAATACAGTACACCGCGAATCGTAATTAGAGTAAATTACTCTAATTCGGTCGCTCGAAATTTCGACTCTATTACATCAAATAGAGTAAATGATTCTAATTTTTTCATTATTCTAACTTAGGTAAGTTTAATTAGAGTATCAAAATTGTAATATAGGTTCGTTTTAAATAGTGTGGAGTACGGACGACGTTCGACCGTGCAAAATTGTACTTTTTTAAGTAAAAGGTACAAATAATGATTTAATACAATCGGGCTCGCACGTGAAATCGCCCTAAACGAAAAATCAATCACATCGAAAAAAAGCCGTTCACATAACTCTCGTCCGTCGACAACATCGTCGTCAGTATGAACATTAACTGACATTCAGCGCGACAAATAATACTAGCGTCATAATGACGTCAAAACTATACGGACTGACAGGTTTTGTACGCCTACGTAATTTAGTGTTTATAATTTCAGCGCGGATATTTATTGCCGACATAACCCAATATATAGTACTTAAATAAATTAGAGTAAACTTCCTCTGTGAAAAAGTTCTATCACATAAATTAGAGTTCATTATCTAATTGTTTTTTTTTTGTTTTTTTACTCTAATTTTTTTATTACTCTAATTACGATTCGCGGTGTACAGGTAAGGTTCGTTAGTCGTCTCGCGCGTGGAGTGAAAGGTGTGAGACCCTATTTCACACCGCGAAATGCCCCGTGCCTTTCACACTTCGCAAAGTACCGCCCGGGTACCTCGGATGTTTAGGGTCATAGGGTTATTGGTTGTGTTTTTTTTTACATAAAAAAAGCACCAATGAGTAAAAAACCCTAAACATATTTATACTTGCGACGCGCCGCGCGGCGCGAGGCGTCGTAAAGCGAAATTGGAGTGAAAGGAGTGAAAGGCGACGTGGACCCTTTCGAAGGCCGAAAAATACTCGATTTACTACACCGCCAATCGCTATTAGAGTCAAGGATTAAATAGCGTCAAAAAATAATTAGCGTTATTGATTCTTATTTAGTGCCTGAGACGTGGCAGATTATGGTCCACGTAATTAAATAGCGTTATAAATTCTATTTCAGGTTTTGGGGTCAAAATTTAGGGGCACCGTATTAGCGTTATATACTCTAATAGCGATTGGCGGTGTACAGTACACCGCCAATCGCTATTAGAGTCAAGGATTAAATAGCGTCAAAAAAAAATTAGCGTTATTGATTCTAATTTAGTACCTGAGACGTGGCAGATTATGGTCCACCTACTTAAATAGCGTTATTAATAGCGTTATTAATTGTATTTCAGGTTTTTTTTTTTCAAAAAAGGGCACCGAATTGGCGTTATATACTCTAATAGCGATTGGCGGTGTACTGTATTGTACCTCATGAGATATTCCACTTTGGGAACCATTATTTTCGTGCGAGTCCGCATGAAAGTTTCGCACGTTTTAAACAAAGCTGTACGCCTGTACCGGATAATGGATACGGTACGGTAGACGTTTCTGTGGCTGGTACTGTAGTCCGCCTGAAATGGATCTGTTTGTCGTTTCGGACTTGCTGCCGTCCGATTCTGAAACTCGAGAAAAATGCCCTTCTGCTGCAGTTTGTATTTTGCAGAGAGTCCTTCACTCTATGGTGGAAGCCATGGCTACTGTGGTAGAAATTTCGGAGGATCCTATGCAAGCTTTGACTTCTGTAGCGTCTCCATCAGAGACTAAACTTCCGATAGTAAGTTATCACTTGTACTCTCTCTCTCTCTTTTCGTTTTTTTTTTTTTTTAAGTCGAGAACAAGTTTGGAGGTAACAAAGTGAGTCTTGCTGGTTGCTAAAAGCTCGATTCCTTCGATTTTCATCCTTTCGTTCTTACTTTATTTTCTGTGCATAGAAGTCGTTTTTGACGCTTACCTGTAACTTCTTCACTGAGCTTCTCTTTTATCTCTCAACACCTCTTTGTGATTGTTAGTCTGTTTGTTTTCCAAGTTTAGCATCTTCTTCCCTTTTTTTTTTTTTTTTCTAGTAACAATTAAAAACCTGTATATTTTAATTTTCATTCTAAACACAAGGAGCAATTTGATTGATTGAGTGATTACACGAGAGAAATTTCCTCTCATCTTAAGGGTGAATCGTACAGTTTTATGAGTATCCGTACGTACGATCACTCAAGAAACTTTTCAAATCGTACGATTTACCCTTACAAAGTGGATAGAAGTTCGACAGTGGAATAACTAAATGAGACTGGAAATCAATTGATCCTATAATGATTCCTGGATGGAGATACAACTGGAAGTATTCAAATTTGCAATCATCCTGCCTCTCTTATTCTTTTGTACCTGCTGTAAATATGAATGAGCTTCCGACATTGTGTCTCAGATGGTAAATTAGCGTCCGTACAATGTGTTACCTGTATCGTAAATTGACGTCCGTACATCATGTTTCATTCTGTAACTGGTATCGGATACCAATGTCCGTACATTGTGTTTCATTCTGTAACTGGTAAATTGACATCCGTACAAGTCCGTACACTGCATTATAATTTCCGTACGTCATGTTTCCTTCTGTATCTGGTATGTCCGTACAACGCCCGTACATTGTGTTATAATGTCCGTACACCGTGTTTCCTTATGTAACTGGTACGGTAAATTGACGTCCGTACATTGCGTTTCATTTTGTGAGCAGCCAGCGAAGTGGTCTCGAGAGGAGACCGACGCGTTGGTGAACTCCTGGGTGGAGATTCAAGTGAGAGGAATCAGCAACCTGACCCAGTGGCATTGGGATGAAATCGCGAAGGCAGTGAATGCCGGAAAACCACCAGATGCGCCAGATACTAAAACCACTCACCAATGTAAGTAAAAAATGGACAGTTTAAAGAAAACTCAGAAGAAATTGAAGTTTCAGAAATTCCAAACAGGGGCAGCATCAGTAAATTGGGAGTACTGGGACGCATTTCGGACAGCGTGGTTACATTCGACGAAACGGAAGAAAGCTTTAATGGAAGCAAAACTTAATAATAGTCCTAATAAACTTCCTAGTGTTAGTGGAACAAGAGGAGTGGTAAATGGAGGCGGTGCCGAGGGTGAGGCTCGTGGGGAATTGAGAGACGACGAAGGTGAAGGTGGAGAGGGAGAGGGAGAGGGAGAGCGACCATCTCCTGTCGGGAGACCGCAAGAATCCACGGGTGAGGAGGCAAATCCGACAAGGTGATTGGCTAATGATGATCCTTGCAACTTTCCTATTTCTGGAACTAGAGGGCCGATGATAAATAAAAGAAAAAGGGGAGGATTTCATGAAGGGACGTTAGCGGCAGCCCTAGACACTTTCGCAAAGTCGTTGGTTAGTTTAGATGAGAGAAAAACGGATATGTTTTTGAAGGCAGAGAAAGAAAAATTGGCGTTGAAGGAGGCGTATGCGAAGGAGAAATTGGAGATGAAAGAGAAATATGCAAAGGAAAAGCTAGAGATGAAAGAGAAGTTTGAAATGGAGAAGTTGGAGATGAAGGAGAAAGCTGAAAGGGAAAAGCTGGAGATGAAGGAAGGGTATGAGAAGGAAAAGTTGATGATGAAAGAGGAGTGTGAGAAGGAAAAAATGGACATGAAAGAAGAATACGTTAGAATGAGGGAAACAGAAGAGTTTAATAGAGCCAAGCAAAAAGCGGAGTGGGAAAGGATGATGTTGGAAGTAGAGTTAAAGATAGCGAGGGAAAAGAGGGCTTGATATATTGCACATGCAGCTGGTTCCTCTCTCTCTCCCTCTCTCTCTCAATATTTTTAGATGTCTCAATGTCTCAACTTGACAAGCTCATGCGTTTTGTGTAGGTTCATTTCATTTTTGTAGATATGAATAACGTGGGTACTTTTTACACTCACCAAGTCAAAAATCCGTTATGGATTCGGTGAAGGTTTCGGAGGTCTTGTAATTTTTATAGAGTGCGTTACGGCGGCCCTTAGTGTATTTGCCGTGTAAGTACTGTACTATGGTGGGAGTGTAAACTAGTTACGGGACGTGTGTATGTATGTCAAAGGACATCCATACTTCATGAAGAAGATGGTTCCTTCTTTTGAGACTCGTTGCCTCTCTCAACGTCTTTAGATGTGTGTTTGTTTTCTATTGTCTTTTAGAGGAGTTATTTTTTTTTGTTTTACCGACTAAAACTAGCGTAAACAACTAGGGAAATAGTTGGGAGATACCTAAATCGTTGTTGGTTTGGTAGGTTGAGCTCCGAAGGATACTAAGAGTTACGTAAGTGTAAACAACATGCAAATCGGTTTTAGTCAGTCAATAATTAGGAGGAAACAACATTCAAGTGGTTTATTTTTTTTCCCGCTTGAATGATAAAGTTGTTTTGTTTTTCCCTTTAAATGATTATGCTGGTTTACTTTCCTTTTCTTAAATGGGGAGAGTGCTTTTGTAAGCGAGGTGCAATGTTGCAAGTGTGGTGCTTGAATGGATCCATTTTTGTGCTTCTTATTGGTTTGTGTTGTCTCGTGTTGTGTTGTTTATTTTTATTGTTGTTATTATCGTTACCGTTATTGTTATTGTTATCGTTATCACAAAAAAAAAATAAAAATTATATATATATGAATCAATTGTGAATTACACTATTCATAAGAATAAATCACATCCATTCTAAACATTGTACCGTGTTTGAACTCTTAACTCTGAAAACTTTTTCTTGTCTTTGTATTATTTTTTCAACCCGAGGTTCACTTACGAGTTATGTCTCGATCTCAAAATCTTATTTTGGCTCTCTTGAGAGGCAATAAAAATTAATTACAGCAATGAGGACCAATAATAGATATCGATTATATTGAAGCTTTTCACTCATTATATACAAAATTAGTTTCCAAAAATTGTTTCCAAAAATTGTTCTCAAGATTGATGACTCACACGTGTGGATTCCACTTCCCTTCCATTCGTCATCCCTGTTTAATCACTCTAATTTGAGTGTACTCTTCACCCAAAAATCATAAAAAATACTCCTTGGCAGCAAAACTACTGCTGTCAGTAATACTACTTAGTTAAGTGGCCCATTGTAAGCCACGTGGCAAAAAATTAATTTAGTGCAGTTGATCCAATCAAGTTTTAACGTTAATAATTCAACAATTCTAATAACAAAAAAAAAAACAAAGGCGGTGCAATTCCCATAAAGCTTTGGATCGAGTCCCTTTTTATTTATCACATGGACAAACTTGACATGAAGATAGGAAAATAAGATGATTGACCTCCATTGACATTGAGAATTGGTCATAATGGCGGTATAAAACCGGTAGAGTAGTTATACGGGAGAAATTACCCCAATGTTAGGACAAATCTTAAATTTTTACGACTGAATGAACAAGTACAAAAAAGTACGATTTGTACGACACCCTAAAAAACAATGGAAAAAAATGCAAAAAAAAAATGTGAAAAAAAGAAAGAAAAAAAGAAAAAAAAACATAGTGCAATTAATTACCGTATAACGCAGTCCCAATTACAAATCTTTTGTTTAGGACTCTTGAGGACAGAAAATAGTTTTAGAAGTACTGACTCCAATGCAGACCATTTTAGGGAAATAATAACAATAACCTTTTCTAAGAACAAACAAAGACAAGAAAACCAAAAAGAAAAGAAGAAAACACGCAGAATCAAAAACACCAAAGAAGAAAGCACTTGCATTTTTTATTTATTTTTAGAACGCAAAAAAAAACAAAAGAACCACAAAAACAAAAGAACCACAAAAACAAAAGAACCACAAAAACAAAAAAAAACAAAGAAAAACTAAAAAAAACTAAAAAGAACAACAAAAAAACCCCAGAAGTCAACTAAACTGCAGTACTCCACAAAGTGCATAAACCACGTAAAAACCAGACAAGCATTCATGCCAAAATCCACACTAACCCCGACAATATTTCCACTGAATATTTGAAGAATTCCACTGAAGAATAGACCCAACCTGTTTTTCCGTTAAAACCTCGAGGCAAAAACAATATGAGAATATGAGAATATCCGCATTCTTAACTCGTAAATTATTTCTATTCATAGAGATTTCACTAGTCCACATTTCCCTTTTTTTACTCCCAGGCTATATATATCTAGTACTGCTTCTCTCTCTCTCTCTCCCTGTCCACCTACCACACTATTTTTTTGTACAAAAACAGCCCAACGGTAAAACTCTACCCTCACTAGATTTCTTTTCGCCTCACTAATAATTTAATAAAAACAAGTGTTAATAAAAACACTTTTTCGACTTTTTCCACTTTCTCATGTCATCAAATTTACACTTTGGAGCTGTACAAATCCATCCATTCGGGCTTCGAGGGACCCGCAGAGGTAAAACCATTTGTAAAACTGAAACCTAAAACTCACTCGATCACTCACTCTTTCTCTCTCTCTCTCACTCTCTCGCTCCCTCACTTTTCACTCTTTAACTCTCCCTCTCTCCCTCACCCTCTCACTCACTCCCTCCAGCCTCACTCGCTCCCTCACTCTCTCCTTCACTCTCTCACTCACTCTCTCCCTCTCTCCCACTCTCTCCCACACTCTCCCCCACTCACTCTCTCTCACTCTCTCTCCCACACTCCCCCACTCTCTCTCTCTCTCCCTCCCTCCCTCTCTCCCTCCCTATGTGACGATACTATGTCCAAAAGAAACAAGCATCATCATCCGGCTGCCGGTGGTTTACTTATACTATTTTTTATCGCCTTCACCTCGTTCCGAATCTGCGCCACTTCCGCCGTATTATTGGCCGCTTTGACGTCCTTATGGGTCTTCTTTAGGTCGGTCTCTAACGCCTTAATCCGAGCCTCGGCCTGCCTTAGAGACTGGGTGAGAGCTCGAACGTCAACATCAATTGTTTGTTGAGCCATGGCCACGGCCTGTCCTCCTCTCACCCAAAACGAGAACAACAGTTAAGCAAAATTTCTAGTACAATTTATTTATTTGTATGTATATGTATATGTATGTGTATGTTTATGTTTAATACAATTTTTTGTCTATTGACGGTACCTTGGTTCGTAGATTTGTTGAAGAAATTTTCTCTGGGGATCACAAGGTGCTATACTGCTCATCGCTATTAGTGTTGCACAGATTTCAGGCACTAAAACGTGTACAACTTATTGTTTTCGACTTTATTACTTTCTTTAGTATCAACAGTCGGATCTTATTTTCGAGGAAAGCAAATAGCAACAGTTTTACTTTAGACTGCACGACTAAGAGGAAAAAAACCAAAAGTTGAAAATACGGTTAAAGACCCTTTAGTGCGGGGAAAATGTTTAACACTAATAGATATTGGCAGTTGTACTTTTGTGGTTTACCTCATGCTATGATCAACTCCTATATAATGAACAGTGGACAACCTGTCCACGGGGAGACCACTTATTCCTCTCACCTTTAACCAAATACTTCTTGTATTAACTGTTAATATTAACTATTGTTGTGTTAACTGTCAACTATCTCCAGATTTCAAGATGTAATAAATGGTGGACCGAAGCAATATTAACAATTCAACGTTACAGAATGTCATCCGAGAATCATAACACATCTTCCGTATTTGTTACATGAAAAAAAACTCCATGCCCTAAAAAGAATACCAGCCTTTTATATTAACTAGTATCACCAACATCTCCTTAACAAACACGTACTCGCAGGTTGACGAAAATCAAGGACAGTAATTCCCTTCAACCCCACGACTTTCCGTTAATGCCTGAACACACTTAACCATTTTTCCCAACCACTAATGCCTGAAGTCTCTTAGAGTTCGTACGTTTTCAAATTATATTTTTGGAATGTGGGGGAGACTGTAGGGCACACAGTGGGTTGCCTCACAAAAAGTCCCAAACTTCCCACATCCATTTCAAGACAAAAAATGTTAGCTATACGAACAACCAAAAAAATTACATGAAGTTCTATACAAAGTTTACATTTAGTAAAATAAAAACGATTCTCACCTGCTCATTTGCAACTAAGCGCCTCTCGTGATCGAGAGTCTTCGAGGCCGTTTGCTGATGAGCCAAAAAAGTAAAATAGAGATGCTTTTCCACAAATTCTTTGCAATGCTCGAGAAGCTTCCCTTGAACAAGTGGCTCCTCACAGCCTATAGATTTGAAGGGGCATTGGACCGACCTCATCGAACAAACTGTGAGGCAATGTGTCTCCATGTCCTCCCGAGGGACGTCGACAGGACACTCCAGTTTGCATGGAACCAGTTTCCGTGGACATTTCTCGTCATGTTCCGCCGCGTAAAGCACCGAATTAACTTTCCCACAACCAGGATTAGCGCAAGAATAGGGCGCAAACCGGCATTGTTGTTGATGATCCGATAACTCATCTTCATCCTCCAATGGAAAAGACTCCAGACAATGGCTGACACCGGAGGGATCCAACCGTTGAATTAACACCTTCGCCAAATGCTCGCGTCGATCGTTCGACCAAAAACCAAATTTTTCCAACTCCTGATAAACTTCCCCGACCCGGTCATCTTTTCGGTCTCCGAGCGCAAATTTTGTGGACAACTGAGTGAACAAACTGCGTTTCCCGGCTATAAAACTTGCTATGAAAGTATCCACTGACTCACTCGGACGAACCGCTTCTCCTTCCTCGTCTTCCTTCGGTTTCAAAACTTTCCGCGAATAATCGTCGCTCGACTTGTTGAGATACTCCAGCAACTCTTTTCTCACTTCTCCGGCTTTGCTTACGGGGGAAGCGAAGGGATCTCCGGCAGTTTTTTCCACTGTCGACGTGGCGACACCTGATAGGAGAGATTTTGCAATAGAGGCGACTTCTCTCGTGTCGCAGTAGCCGCAATTCTGCATTCCCGGGGGAGGGAAGGAGGGGGCGAGGACCGCCAAGCCATTGTCTTCGGTGTAAGAAGACATGGGACAGCCTGTCACGGCAGAGAGACCGTCGGTGAAGGAGGAGCACCAGAGTCCTACGAACTGTTGTACGGACGGCATGGAGACATGGAAACAGTTTTTAGGGTTTGGTGCGACAGAAAAGGTTCATGGTGGGAGGGAGGAGGCGGTGGATGATTTTTAGGGTTTCGGAAGGGTTTGGGGAGAGGGGGAGGAGGGAGAGAGGGAGGAGGAGAGAGGGAGTGGTCAAAGAAAGAAGGTATGGTAGAAGGAGAGGAAAAAGGGGAGAGGAAGTAAAGGAAAGACAGGAGACAGTAGAGACAGTAGAGAGAGGGAGAGAGGGAGAGAGGGAGAGAGGGAGAGAGAGGAGAGGCGAAAAGAATAATGATACGGAGAGAGAAGATCCAGAAGAACGGGAGCAAGAGAGGAGAGGAGAAACACAGTGATGCTGACGACAGCAGGCCATATAAGACAAGGCAAATGACTCCATGTTGGCAAATCAGGACATAACATAAGATGACGTCAGCGAAGTGCAGAGCGAGAACGTGATACGACCCCACGACCTAAGAAAGGAAGTTTTTAAACACGTGTCAACCTGTTATTGTGTAGATTGACGTAGCCCTAAAATGTTGCAAACGTACAGTACAGTACTGTAGTACAACGCTAATTGAACCGAAAATAATAAGCGGGAAGTTCAAAAAAAAGTACATTAATTCAGCGTTGAGTACAAACGCCTAGAAAATTTGGGCCGCAGAGTACAGTACACCGCCAATCGCTATTAGAGTATATAACGCTAATTCGGTGCCCTTTTTTCAAAAAAAAAAACCTGAAATACAATCCATAATTCTATTTTTTCCATTATTCTAATTAGGGTTTTTTTTCAATTAGCGTTAATAGTGGAAGTACACTGTGATGGAAATAGGGTGGCGTACAGACAGGGTATCTCCGTACGAAATGGTGCTTTTTGAATTACAAAAGCATAAAAAGACACTTAACATTATTGCGCACACATGTGAATGTGCATTGGAAGAAGGAGACCCAAACTCGTCGAAAACAATCACGTTCTCATATGTTCGTCTGTCGACCGTGTGAACAGCGCGATGGCGTACGAATTGTCAGATTTTGACGAGTACACATATTACTGTAGACATCGAAAGGGCGGGTATTTATTATTCAGGACAACCCAAAATACAGTTAGGGATTAATTAGTATATATATTTTTTTTTCAAAAAAATAAAATTCCCGATAAGTGTTAATAACACTAATTTTTTTTATACGCTATTTATTCCTTTACTCTAACAGCCATTGACGGTGTACTGTACTAAACCTTGCAGTTTTCGTACTATTTGATAAATATAAATAATAAAAAGGTGAAGATTTGATGTCGGTGAGTTTTGAACGCGAGGCTCCCAACAAAAGAAAGTCATCTGGCGGTGTGCCATGTCACCGAAACTTTGGAATGAAACTTTGTAATTTAGCGAAGATTCTCCGCAGTACTTTTCAGAGTGTTCCTATCATCCTATGTGTCCAAGAACCATAGTTCAAAAGTAGGTGAAAGTAGGCCCATACAATATGCCTATTGTATGTAAAACATACAATATGACCTTAAGACCCATATTGTATTTGTCGCAAAATTAAATAAAATAGTAATAGGGTTGAGTTACACATCGATCGATATAGAATTAAACGTCATGTCAAAATTTCGAAAAACATTCTGACATCTTTTTTTTTTACCGTGAGTTTTGAGGTATTTTTTATTTAAACCGTCAGATTTTGAACGATCGGACGGTCGCTGATCAAGTAGCAATCTAAGAAGATCACATGAAAAGTCCATAACACAACTTACGATAAAGGCGCCGACCAAAGGCCTACCATAAAAAACGCCTACTTTTGAACTATGCCAAGAATGAAATCGTAACTTTCAAATCTGACGGTTGTAGACGTGGGTACAACTTGTTGTTGTTCTATGACAATTGGTGCAGGTGGAGCTGCAGCAGTAGTGGTAGAAGTAGACATAGCTTAAGCAGAAGCTTTTCAAGAAATCATCAGTCTAACACTTCACAGTTTTATTGAAATTTACCACACTATAGATCCTGACTCATAGATCCAATTAACACAAAACTCAACACATAAGAACGTCAACATACATAGTGTTAACTCCCAATGTTACAGCCAAATCGACCTAGTAGACCATAAGATATAAAACCTGCAAGTTTCCCAAAAACTGCCATTTGGTTTCCTTATCTCAAAACTGGATACAAGAATATTTCTAAGTCCTAATCTTTATATTCTGAGAGAGCATCTACTACCTATTAGCTAATCAGATGTCAGTACCCAGAATAGTAGTACTGTACGATAGTACGACAAGGTACACTAGTGTACTTCCAAAAACCTAAATCCAACTAGCCTAAAAGTGAATAGTGAAACACTATTTCCTAAAGTGCTACACTACAAAAACAATCTCTTCAGGTATTTACAATCTGATGTCGTACACATAATGTTGCTTACTTAGTCAGCAACCTCAAATACTTCCAACCTGCTGTGATAAATTTGTACGACTATCTGGGACGCTTACGAAGCTCCTCGTCATCTGTGGTCCCCCTCATAATTCTCGTCGTTAATCTGATTCGAATCAACGTCTGATATTTGTCATTTGGTATCAGTGTTCCCAGATGTCTGGTTTAATTTCCGTCCGCCCGATTCGACGAATTTAGTCGTGCGATAGATGACATGTGGCCATGTCCATTCCACATTTCCTGCACTGTCTAAAAAGCCGACGCATGTATATGTGACCATACTAATACACTTTGAGAAAACATTCTACTGTCACACTATTTAAGGTAAGTATTACATTTCAAACTACACCAAAATATTCTAAGTACTTAGGCTTCCCTCACACCTCTATATACTGAAGACAAAGCTTTCAAAAAGAACACTCCCCTAAAGCTTTAGTCTCAGTTACTCAATTAGACCAATAGCCTTTCTGCAAAAATGTAATTTAGGTGCAGCAAGAGCTTTAGATAGAATATGTGCAACCATGTTTTTATCCGGCAAATAACACATTTTAATGACCTTTGCAAGCACATTTTCACGGACAAAATGCAGTCTAATATCCATATGTTTGCTCTTAAAGTGATGGCTGGGGTTAGAGGCTATGGCAATTGCTGCCTGGTTGTCGCACCAGATGACTTGAGGACCAGTTTGCATATGTCCCAATTCCTGCAAAAGTGCATTTACCCACAGGAGTTCCTTGAGGGCAGAACTTGCTGCCATATATTCAGAATTCCATAGTTGATTGGGCAGTGACCTTCATAAGTTTGTTGCCCCAGCAACAGGTACCATTTCCAATCTGTAGAACAGATCCTGTCGTGGATTTCCTGCTCGGCATGTCTCCATAACTCGCATCACTCCAGGTTTTCAGCTTGACTTCTCCTCCTCCAATGACAAGTTTAAGATTCGAGTTCCTGCCAAGTACCTCATGACTCTTTTTGCAGCTTCCCAATCTGCCCTTTTTGGGTTTTGAAGACTCCTACTCAACGCTCCAACCGCTGCTGCCACATCCGGCCTAGTACAGTTCATAAATTAGATAAGAGATCCAACCTACCTGCCTATATGGTTTTGAGGCCATGAACTCCTCCTCCCCTGATTCTTGCATTTCATCAACTAGAATGCCTGACTCAAAGTCAACTCCCTCTAATTTCTGTCTGTATTCCATAGGAGTGACACATCCTTTAGCCTCTTTCATATCAAACTTTTCAAGCATGGAACTTATAGCCTCCTTTTGAGTTAACGTGATTTGCCTCTTACTTCTATCTCTCTCTACTTGTATTCCTAAAATGTATTTGGCCTCACCGAGGTCTTTCATCTCAAACCTTGATTTCATTGCTCTCTTGATCCTATTTATTTCATCTTTAGATTTGCTGATAAGAAGCAAATCATCTACATAAACAGCAATATACAGTATTCAATCCTCCCCTTGTAAAACATAAACAGAATGGTCTGAACTAATCTTTTGAAACCTAGTTTGGTGAGGAACTCATCTAACTTTAGGTTCCACTGTTTGGGGGCCTGTTTAAGCCCATACAAGGATTTCATCAGTTTACCTACTAGATTTTCTTTTCCTTTTTCTACATACATTTCTGGTTGCTGCATATAAATAGTTTCTTCCAGCTCTCCATGAAGGAAAGTTGCCTTAACGTCCATCTGATTGACTTCCATGTTTTCAATAGCAGTTAAACTGAGAAAGGTTCTGACAGTTGGAAACCTTACCATTGGAGAGAAAGTTACCTCAAAGTCAATTCCCTCTTTCTGTTTGTAACCTTTGGCCACAAGTCTGGCCTTGTACCGTTCAATCGTGCCATTTGGATTTAATTTTACTTTAAAAACCCATTTACTTCCGATGGCTTTCCGGTCCAGAGGTAGATCAACCAGCTCCCACGTTTTGGCTTCCATTATAGACTTCCTTTCATTGTTTGCCGCTTCAATCCAGTGAGTTCTTTCTGGTGAAGAGAAAGCCTCCTGGGTGGTTTGAGGTTCTCCTGGGTTAGCAGAATAGGCAAAGTGGGAACTTGATTGGAGGCGACTGCTAGTTCTCTTTCCCCCCGAAAATTCTAAGGCGGAGACCGATGGAAGTCTTGCGTTTCTTTGCTGTCTTGCAGCTGGTTGTGACTGATCGTGTAAGTGTTCTCCTTGCTCCATTTGTCGTTGAAGGGGAACTTGAGTTCCCGAAATCACCGGATCTGCAAAAGGTTGCTGAACCGGTTGGTAGAACACTGTTTTCTGTGTGTCAAAAATAACATAGTCTTGAGATTTTTCGGCAACTTGAGTTTCTGTCATAGAGAAAATATATGCTGATTCTGACTCATCTTTTATAATAATGTTCCTAGACACTACTATCTTGTGCTTTTATAAAACATAAACTCTATAACCCTTTGAATTATCATCATACCCCATAAGAATACATGGTAGACCTTTTGGTTCCATTTTCCATATATTTGGGGATGTGTTTAGAATAAAGCATTTACTGCCAAATACCCTGAAATGACTTACGTCTGGTTTCCTACCTGTCCATAGTTCAAAAGGGGTAGTAGTGACTAAACGAGATGCAATCTTGTTTTTGATATAGACAGCACAATTTGCGGCCTCAGCCCAAAATTTCAAATCTATATTCTTTTCAGCTAGCATAGATCTAGCACATTCTGTAATTGTCCTGTTTAATCTCTCAAAAACACCATTTTGCTGAGGAGTGTAAGGAACTGTTAGCTGACGACTAATCCCTTCATTTAACATAAAGTTTTCAAATTCTTTTGACATATACTCTCCTGCATTATCCGATCTGAGTTCCAGAATCGGAACTCCATGCAGTTTTTCCACCCAAGCCTTGTAATGTTTGAAGTGGCCGAACACTTCACCCTTTTCTTTCATGAAGTCGACTTTTGTGAACCGAGAGAAATCGTCTGTAAAAGCAACCATGAAACAAACCCCCCCAACAAATGGCACCTGTGCTGGTCCCAAAACATCCGAATGAATAAGTTGTAAGACTTTTGTTGATCTGTGATCTGATTGCTGGGGAAAAGGCAACTGATGAATCTTGCCTAAAGAGCAACCATCACATGTTTTTACTGGCTCATTTGTTAGTGAAACACCCTCTATTTTACCAGCTTTGACCATTTTTGTTAAGCTATCATAGTTAACATGGCCAAGTCTTTTATGCCATAATTCATTCTCAGATTCTACACCAGAATAGATAACATCATTTTCATTAGAATCAGCCATATCCATACGGTAAATTTTGCTTGCATCTCTAGTTCCTGTGACTGCTATTTTGCCTAGCTTGCTCACAACCTGCCTACCTCCTTTAAGGGAGACCCGAAAACCTTTACTCTCAACCAAAGATGTAGAAAAAAGGTTCTTTTTGAAATCAGGAACAATTAAAACATTATGAAGTGTTCTTTGTACTAGTTTCCCTCCTACATCTACCAGCAATGAGACATCACCCTGTGCAGATGTCTGCACACTCATTCCAGAAGCATAATAAATATTTCTTGCAGGTGTTGACTTCAGATTGGTAAAAAGTGACTTGTTCCAGCACATATGTGCTGATGCTCCGGTGTCCATTATCTGCCCACTGTCCTTAGAGCCTTCCATTGCCGCCGCCATTGCAAATAGCTCCAAATCGTCTTGCTCAATGAAGCTCAAGGACTCATTCTCCTCAGTGACAGATGATGAAAATAAGGAGTTGTTCTGTAATTGCTAACCAGAAAAGCTTTGGTTAAATTGACTCTGTTGTCATCCTGGCCTATATAATCCTGTCTTATTTGCCTTCTTTAGTTTTGGACAGTACCTATAACCATGACCTTTTTCTGAACAGTTAAAACAAGCGGTGAAAGATTGTTTATTCTGACCTTGATTAAACTGTTTAAACTGACCCTGATTCTGATTAAACTGATTCTTTTGCAGAGTAAACTGATTTCTTCCCTGATAAAACTGTCCTTTCCTGTCAAAGTCAATGTTGAATGCTTCTACGCTCTTTTCACCACTAAGCATCTTCGACGTAGACTCTTCTTCAAGCATAATATTAATAGCTAACTGAAGAGTCCAGCTAGACTTATCATTATTTTTCAATTTAGTTGATGCATCTTTCATGCTAGTAAGAAGACCCTTAATTATCAGTGCAGCTTGCTGGAATTCAGGAAAAGATCCTCCAGCACAAGCATGAGCATCAATGAGAGATCTCAAATTGTCGGTATACTCGGCCATTGTTCCCCCCGAGTATTTGTAGTCCCATATTTTTCCAGCCAACGGGAGTTCTTCCTGAACATTCGCTTTCTCATAAGAAGTCTTTAGAGACTTCCATATGTCGATCGCCTTTTTCATTTTGATCCTCGACATGACCATGTTTTCCGAAAGGCAGAGTTTGAGAGTATTTCGAGCCTGTGAATTCTTCTTCGCCCACGTTGGATCAGCTTCATCAAGTGATCCATCCAGAATGTCCAACAGACCTGCATTTTCAAAATGTGACTCAACCATATCGACCCAGTAAGCATACTTCTGACCGTTAAAAATACGAATTCTTGAGGACAAGCCCATAACCTGTTATTCTATGACAACTAGTGCAGGTGGAGCTGCAGCAGTAGTGGTAGAAGTAGACATAGCTTAAGCAGAAGATTTTCAAGAAGTCCTCACAAAACACTATAAATCACCAGTCTAACACTTCACAGTTTTACTGAAATTTACCACACTATAGATCTTGACAAAAAAATCCAATTAACACAAAACTCAGCACAAAGGAACCTCAACATACATATTGTTAACTCCCAAAGTTACAGCCAAATTGATCTAGTAGACCATAAGATACAGGACCTGCAAGTTTCCCAAAAACTGCCTTTTGGTTTCCTTATCTCAAAACTGGATACAAGAATATTTCTAAGTCCTATTCTTTATACTCTAAGAGAGCATCTACTACCTATTAGCCAATCAGATGTCAGGACCCATAATAGTAGTACTGTACGATAGTATGACAAGGTACACTAGTGTACTTCCAAAAACCTAAATCCAACTAGCCTAAAAGTGAATAGTGAAACACTATTTCCTAAAGTGCTACGCTACAAAAACAATCTCTTCAGGTATTTACAATCTGATGTCGTACACATAATGGTTGCTTGCTTAGTCAGCAACCTCAAATACTTCCAACCTGCTGTGGTAAACTTGTACGACTATCTGGGACGTTTACGAAGCTCCTCGTCATCTGTGGTCCCCCTCAGAATTCTCGTCGTTAATCTGATACGAATCAACGTCTGATATTTGTCTTTTGGTATCAGTGTTCCCAGATGTCTGGTTTAATTTCCGTCCGCCCGATCCGACGAATTTAGTCGTCCGATAGATGACATGTGGCCAAGTCCATTCCGCATTTCCTGCACTGTCTAAAAGGCCGACGCGTGTATATGTGACCGTACTAATACTCTTTGAGAAAACATTATACTGTCACACTATTTAAGGTAAGTATTACATTTCAAACTACACCAAAAATATTCGAAGTACTTAGGCTTCCCTCACAACTCCATATACTGAAGACAAAGCTTAAAAAAACAACAATAGTTATGTAACCTTGTTATTAACCTGTTTTTCTTCCAATCTTTTGCTACTTCTCTTTCCCTCTTCAAAATCTGAGGCCGGAATAGATGGTTCTCGTGGATTCTTTCGAACAATCTCGACTTCTCCCCTGTCCTTTGATTCTGAATCAATTTCCACCACGTTTTCCGCTTCGGGTAGAGTTGTCACTGGACTTTCCGCAGCCTAGTCTTTTTCGGTCTGATTTGTACCTGCAAGAATATCATCTTCTCTAAAAATTGGATAGTTAAGAAGCTCAAAGTCATCAGAAATTTCTGACTCAAATCTGATTTTTACTTACTTTGTATACTTGAAGGGATCCACAGACTTTCCTTCATCCATAACTACTAGATGCTTTACTAAGATTATATCTTCCCTTTTTAGATCCTAAACTCTATATGCTTTAACATCCTCATCATATCCTAACAAGTATCCTGGTTTTCCTTTAGGATCTAGCTTTCAATTAGACCGATCTGTATCTAGACTGAATATTTGACTGCCGAAAACCTTTAAGTGAGATATGTCTGGTTTCCGGCCTGTCCACCTCTCATAAGGTGTTTGATCTTTTATACCTGAGGTAAGAACTCTATTTTTGAAGTAATTAGCACAGTTCATTGCTTCTGCCCAAAGCCTTTTTCCTATCTTCTTATCTGACAACATACTTCTAGCATTGTCACTTAGTGTTCTATTTAACCTTTCAGCTACCCCATTCTGTTCCGGGTATTTTGGAACTGTCTTCTAGAATTGGACCCCATCTTCCCTCAGAAAATCCTCAAACTGGTTAGAAGTATACACTCCAACATTGTCACTCCTTATTCTCTTGATTGGAGTTTCATGGAGTTTTTCGCTCCATGCTTTATGTTGTCTAAAACAATCTTGAGCTTCAGACTTGTTTTTCAAAAAATACACTCGGGAATACCGAGACCAATCATGAGTGATAGTCATCATAAATCTCTCCCCCCTTGGTGAGGGCACTTTAGCCGGTCCCCAAATATCTGTGTGTACTAGATCTAGAATATTTTCTCCCTTATAGGTGGTTGTTTTAGGAAATGGTAATCTGTGTGCTTTACCTTGAGCACATCCACTACAATCACTTATATTATTACTCTCAATAAACTGAATCCCTTCCACCACTCCTATCTTTTTCATCTCTCTTAACTTATCTAGATTCACATGCCCAAGCCTCTTATGCCACATCATAATATCATGAACACCAGCATACTAAAGTTTCTTCTTTTCATTACTTAAAATCAGCCTAAACATCCCTTGGCTACCTTTCTCAGCAATGAAATAGACCTCCTACTCAAAACTAGCAGTAAAGACTCCTTCCCTATTCTTAGTGAAAAAAGCCTTATCATCTAATATAGATGTAGAGATGAGGTTTTTGTTCAGCTCCGGAATAAACAATACATCGGAGAATGTACCTATAGATGTCTTTTCTTCTACTAACACTTTCAGATCTACGAATCCTACAAGAGTAGTAGTGACTATCTTCCCATCCCCGTACTCTATCTCTACGGTGGGAATCTTTCTTATCTTAGTGAACAGGTGTTTATCCTTATACATGTGCATGGAGGCACCTAATCTATAATCCACCTTGCTTCACCTTTCAATCCACCGTAAGCACATTTCTGCCTTCGTGGAATTTCAACCTCGTTTTTCGCCTCCAACTCCTCATCCAATAGGGGCTCATCGTCCTCATCCTCAGATTCTGCCTCATGCACCTGTGTCACAAGGGCCTTTTTCTTTCCTCTCGTGGTACCACTGGTCTGCCCCTCCTTTAACCGAATCTCGGTTAGCTTAGTGCACTGCGGCATATAGTGCCCCGGTTTCTTACAAAAATGACATAAACCTTGGGAGCCCTTAGTCCGAACTCGTCGATCTGATTTTTCTGCTCCCTCCCCTCATAGTTTCCGACCGGTTTTTGGGAATCTTTGTTCCTCCAATCGGTCGCAATTGCTAAGGCTTGCCCACTCTTTCCTCCATTTGGATCACAATCGTATTCTCCCGAATGAGAATCATCCCTATTACTGAGTTCCATATCCACCTTAAGTTCGGCAAGTCCTACACACGGTTGACTATGTTCTCGAACTCATCGGGTAACTTCATCACTAAACAATTAACCTTTTCTTTTTCACTAAAATAGTTTCCCCCACTCTCTAGCTCCATGAAAAGTGTAGCAAGCTCATTGCAAAAATCCAACATCTTCCCCCCTTTGTATACATACTCCTTCACTTTTTGATCAACCAACTGTTGTTGCTGAATCGTACCACTTCGGTACATCTCTATGAGGGCCATCGAAAGATCGGATGCCCTTTCTACCTGCAAATGAGGACATGCAAGTCCTTGAGTAAGATGGCGTAGGATGAAGTGTTTTGCCGCCATATTGTTGAAGTTCTAAGTTTCAGTATCATTCGCCTCGTTCCTCGAATAGGTGACATGAATGCTGAACCAGTTGCTATTGGTGTGGTTGTCTCCTTCTCCGCTCCTTTGTCCACCACCTCTTGTTCCTTTATCTCCTCCGTTGAAGATGTATCTGTTTTCTTTGTGAATCTGCTTCCTCCAAACCTTGGAGGGATTCAAAGACTTGATGGACGCCCGAATCGTCCACTCACAATCCCCCAAAACCTTTTTTCGCATAGAGCTCCTATCATCATACTTTCCCAATATATGAAGCCAATTCTATTAAATATTGGTACCCTAAAGGGTAGGCCCATAACCTAAAACTTTGAGACCTCCATAAGTCCGCAGAAAGGACAGCTTCTAAGAAGCCTCTAGGATAACCCTAACCCTTTTGTGTTTCAGCAAGAACAACTACCACCCTCGTAGACAAAAACTCTGACCACCTTCACCCCTGTGAAGGCAAGACTCCCCTAAGTCAATAGCAAAAAGAATCTCTTAATTTTCTCCCCTGAGCAGTAAGTTATGGAGGGTCAAAGTTGACCTTTTGTACAAAAGCTCTCTGAGAGAGAGGGTCCAATCTAGTAATTTTTCTAATTCCTATCTCTCTCACAGACTCTATCTACTAATGTACGGAGCCAATCATATTACTCTTCCGTACACAAAATTACAGCTGCCGGTGTACTTTCTGTACGGACACTGTACGATATGCCCTAAATGTCGACACGTGGTATATCCGGATTTGATCCTTTAATCCTCAAAGATGCCGCGATCAAATCTTATTCTGCCACGTGTCATCTGATGTGGCGATGACAAAAAACCGCCGAAATCCTCTTCCGCGATCTCGGCATTCATTTTGGCCGTCCGATTAAATGCACATTTAATCGTAGCCGTAATATATACCTGCGCCGTATTCGTTTCGCTATTGAAACAAATGCGCGGTACATGTTTCTTGTCCGTACCTTGATTCGTACTTTTACATTCCAGATCTATGTATCGCGTAAATAGTTTCATTTAAATGAATTATCCTACGTGGTAATGTTTAATTAAATATCAAACCAAATGGTATGTATCATTAGTTCTAAACTTAAAAGATAAGGCTATCGGCTACCGGCTCCTCACCGTCCGGCATGTACTTGGTTCAAATCCTGGATGTAGACTATATCTTTTTAGTGAATAAACCCCTAACGGTACATAAACTAATATATTTCCCGTAAACCTTTGGAGAGCCTAGGTAGCCATGATTCTAGCTTCCTCTCCAATTTCTCAATGACTACGATAAGTTTGAGAGTGGGAGAGAGAAGTTAGAGATAGACTGCCTCAGTATCTTTCTATATTTCTATTTAGACCTAGAAAATACTTAAAAACGCACCATTAATTTTCTACAAATTGTGGTTGCATTTGGGAGGGGAGCACACTGACATCACTACTTGGAGTGATGCTAGGTATATGGGGATATGCTTTTAAGAGGTGTACAACTGGATATGTGTTGCAAATTGGATCCGGTGCATGCCGTTGGAGTATTAAACAACAGAAAGTAGTTGCTCAGTCCACTATGGAGAATGAGTACATGGCTTGTTGTGCTGCCACCAATGAATTAATGTGGGTGAAATCTCTTCTTGAGGAACTTGGGTTCATGAAGTGTGGAACTCAAAATGTTTTTTGTGATAATCAAGATGTTATCTCTATTGCTGCTTATTGAAAACATCACTTTAAACTAAGCATATAGATATTAGACTAAGCTTTGTCAAAGAGAAGGTTGAAAAGAAATTCATCAAACTAGTTCTTAAAACTGATAAAGAAATGATTGCGGACATGATGACAAAACCAATGCCTTCCCCTAAGTTGATTTATTGCAGGAAAAATTGCGCATTAAAACTGAAAAGTGACTAAGAATTAAAGGGAGTGTTGAAAAGGGGTAATTAAAAGTTCACTTCTCTATTTTAGTTAGACTCCAAAGAGAGAGAGAGAGAGGATAAAAGACACGCCATGGCTGTCCCCTTATTTAGAAGGTGGCAGATTGGAGTTCAAAGCATTTTTCCAAAATGAGTGTCCCCAACAAAAATTGAATGTGCGACCTGCGCGCTCAATATAGCCGTGCGCCTTAACCATTAAGGCATTGATGAAACAATACTTATGAGGTTTGATAAGTACTTATTGTTTAACACGTCAGCTGAAACATACAAATTTGACGAAGAGGCGCATGTGAAACAATTAATGCACAGACGCGAATCCGAACCATGTAAATTTAATTGATGAGACGGCCGTCGTTGCAGCCGCCACCCGGACTGAGTTTTTGGCGGCCTTTGGAGATAGCGTCACACGATGCTAAGTGGCGCTACATTATTAGATACAGGGGAAGATGGGAGAAGAAACCATGGCTCCTGATTTGATATGCGTCACCTTGGAGGCCATGTCGTACAATAGCCGTACAAAAAGTACATCGGCCACTGTACCTTTTTGTACTATACAGTGTTCTTATTCGACTAGGGTTTAGTAGTAGGTAGACGTGAGTGAATAAACTAGGACTTAGTGAAATTTAGGTACCTCTCTCTAAGAGAGCTTGTAACTATAAAGGTCATGTTTGACCAGCCATAACTTAATGCTCAATGGAACAAATTCAGTGATTCTTTTGCGTTTGGCTCAGGGGAGTCGGGTCCTCACAAGGGTGAGGCTGGTAAGAATATTTGTGTGCTTAGGTGGCACTTATTCAGTGGGAAAGTGAAAGGGACAAATATTATCTTAGAGGCTTTACATAGGCTGCCCATTCTGTGGGTCAATAGAGACAACAGAATTGTAGGAGTGGCCGCCCGTGACGAGGCTAAAAAAAAAGAGCGTGATTATACCTGTCGCGACGCTAAGGATGGCTTCATTCTGATGGCGGTTGAGATATTTAGTTGTGTGGGTGTGGCTTTGGACAAGTTTTTCGTATTTGTTGTCAGCACTCAATCGAGAGGCGGGAACCGGGGAGCCCTTCTGTTTCAGTCTTTACTTCATTTTTTCGTCAACATTTTTCCGTGGCTTTTCAACAGGTGCTGGCTTCTATATTAGTTCGATCGTCTATTGCCATTATGGATCGATGGCGTGTTCTTAAACTTCCTCCTCGTGATCCTCCAGGATTCGAGGACTTACGTGGTTGCTTTCTATAGATTTTTAGTTAAGTTAGGTTTTTTTTGTTACGTGTTAGTTATTTCCTTTGATGTTTTGTTTACGGGGTTTTGCTTTTTTGGGTGTTTTCGATTTCCATGCCATTGTTTCGTATTTTCGTCGGTTTTGCCTTGAATTTCCTTTTTGTTTATTCCCTAGTCATGTGGTTTTTTTTGTTTTAGCAATGCTACTTCCTTTTGTTCCTATGGACTCAGATGGTTTACCATCGCGTTTTTTAATAAATTCGGCCCTAAGAATAAACTATATAACATACTCTATTATATTATTTACTTTATATAGCATGGCATGCCACGTATAATGAATATGTTCCGTACTTATTTAATGAAATTGATTACAGACAGCGCAACACATAAAAGTCCTCAGCTTAAAATAATAGTTTATAGTTCTAAAATAATAGTACCGAATCGGAAAAATTAGATTACATTGTAAATTTTTAAAATCAAACTTTTTCAGAAAACAGACGTATAGACGTTGAGACTGCCGCCATTTACCGCCACCATGGAAGTAATATGAGGGCATAACTAACCTTGCAAAAAAAAAATAACAATCAAAAAGACATTCTGGACGGGCATGGGAGGGTGTAAAACCAAGTAAAACCCCGTTAAATTAGAAATAAAGAAGGAAATATCGCGATTGTTTATCGAACTCGGTGGGAAGGGAGTCCGCAGCGCGTCCGGGGAATTACACGTACAGTGAGTGTACTGGCCGTACATTTATCTGTACAGTCCGTACAGATATCGCTGATAGCTATCAATATCAGTGTTATCGCCGATAACAACCGATAAATATCGGTTATTTATTGGCAATAACACCGATAACGATATATTTTACCAATATATCGATTATCTGCTACCCAAAAAAAGGCCCATATCGGTTATCGGCAAATTCTTACCGATACAGAACACTACTAATTACGATTCACAGTGTATTGTAATACGTTTCTGTACTTTAACAAGTCTGTATGTACTGCACTTTCTTTATACAAATTATAGACCTTTAGTTGTCCATTTGAAAACCTTTTAATAGGCCGACTTTTTGTTCGTCTCCACCCGTAAACTGTGTGTCCCGCGGCCGACGTCACCAAACGGGTAACGTTGTCCCTCGGCCTACGTCCGCAAACATGTTGTTTTGTTGTCTATCCTAACGTCAGCAAACGGGTAACTTTCAAAGTACTCCCTCGACAATTGTTCTTGGCCGTCATATCTTAATCGCTCGATCTTGTCAATGAATTAAGATAAAGCCGCCACGTCCACTAAAGAGTCTTCAGCCGTCGATCATTCATTCGTGACCTTCCAATTATAGGATGCTGACAGGTCAAAAGCTAGACGTCCTTTTCAAGTACAGTTTCATGTCGTAAATTGTTTTCGTCAATCGTTGTGCTTGATTAAGGTCGCATCTACAAATATCCGTACGGACGACTTGAATAGTACAATAGTACTATGGGTGAATTCCATCAGACGTTTCTGTAATCTTATGGCCAACTCTACAGACTAGGTTGATTCAGTCGATAATCCATCACGAAGAGTATGTAAACCACGTGTTCTAAATTGATTGGCGCCACGCAATCTACGATCCGATATTGAATATCTTTCATATTTTTAGCAACAACAAACTTAACTTCGAATCTTCACTTGCGTACCATGTACTTGTGCACGAAATCATCATACGACAGAACTTTTATACTTTTTGCAAACACTTGTCTTTACGCCAGCTCATTTTATAGGGTTTATGTTTTCGAAACATAACAAAAGTCATTTGAGAAAAATAATGTGACGAACAAAAGTTACCAAAAAAAGCGTGACGAATGAATGTTACGAAATTACATTTTTATTTTCGGTTGTATTTTGGAAAGCACATGTCACGTGTAAATCTTGTGATTTTTCGTTGGTTGTGCATCATGACATGTAGCTTAATCGTCCAACGTGTCATGATTTTTTTTTTCTTTATCTGCCAACCCACCTCCTCGAGGTGAGTTGATAATTATAGAGAAAAATGAAGCAGACTCTTCGCAGGTGAACATCCGACGGTCAATATTACCTCCCAGACCTTCAGAGAGTATTGGCGAGATTCTTTGTAATGTTGTTTTTTCGTATAAAAACAAAATAACCATTACGGTTTGGTACGGATAGTCGCAGATTTTTGTAAACTTCCCCACTTTTTCGTCTAATGGAACATTACCATCATCGTTTTGATCATATTTCAAAAGTAGGCGTTTTTATGGTTGGCCTTTGGTCGGCGCCTTAATCGTAAGTTGTGTTATGGGATTTTCATATGATCTTCTTAGATCGCTACTTTGATCAACAACTATCCGATCGGTCCGAATCAGACAGTGTAAATAAAATTCTTTGGTCTGAATGTTTTAATTGGTCCAATTTTTGGTCTGAGTGTTGAAATTGGTCTGAATAGGTCCGAACACAATATGGGTCCTAAGGTCATATTGTATGTTTTGCATACAATAGGCATATTGTATGGGCCAACTTTCACCACCTTTTGAACTATGGTTTTGATAAACAAGACACGGTCCATGCACGTGTAACGGGCATGATAAATGGGTATAATAAGCTGGCATGATTAATCACGACATGGACCAAGCCCGTGTAACGAGCATTGATTTAGGGTGAACCTCCATCAGGTGAAAAGTGGGGTTCATTACAGAAAAAAGTGCATTTCTATACAGGTCTAGCTCATTTTAGTACTGGGCTGTAGTGTTTGTTTTTTTTTAGATATAAAACATCATTACAGGAGATTCGTCAAGATTCTCCAAACTTTTGGGCGACAACGTCGACCATCCGATTATGAGTTTTCGAAGCAAAAGGTCACTTCGTCTAGTGACTTGCTATAGTCGTTAGCGAGGACACTAGTCAATCACCTGACGTGTAAAACGTTTCCGCATGGAAAGGTCACGTATAAGCCGCGCGCCATCAAACATTTGCCACGGGCCTTTGGTCACGCAGGAATCATGTCCAACGAAAACCACAAAAGAAAATATTTGTTGAAAAATGTGCCGTGAGGCCTCCTCCACGATCCGCAGCCATCCGGAATTTGCGGCGCCACGACGAAACACGAACAACAAAACAACTACAAAAAATAGAAAACAGAAATGTACAAATTGTACATTCGTGTAATTTAATTTTGCGGTTAGATGTACGGATACAAGTTCAGATATTGTGCTTTTGGAATCTTTGACTGCTCGCCCTCCGAACAGGAACCTCCCTGCATCCAATCGCAAGAAAGCAGGTGCGCGATGATTCCATTGCTGACACGACCTGATGGAGAAGTGAAAAGAGTTTTACTGCGAGTAAACGTTTTCGTTCGATTACTGTTGGCGTTTGATGGAGAAGTGGCCATACTAGTACTTTAAAATTTTGCTGGATAATGATTGCACATTTTTAGGACCCAATCTTTCAAGCGATTGCACACATCAAATCTTGAGCTCCTCTGCGCGGCCCAAACTGACGACCCTGGGACATCAGTATAATGTGAGCGGCAGTGAGGTAAAAAATCCGGTTTTATTGCGAAAACAATAAACTGTACTTTTACTACACTGTGTTGTACTGTACCGTATTGTAATTGGACATCTGCCGGACAATGATTGCTTATTTTCAAGGTCCGTTTGTTTTAATTTTTTGTATGAAATCATGAACTTTGAGTGCGACGCGAATTGATTCAGGGTCAATTAGAAGGAAGGGCTAAGAGTAGTTCCCCATGTAAGATTCATTTATGGTGAAGTTAAATCGATTTTTTTTGTAATTGTACGGCCAACTTTCTTCGCTGTTATATTTTGGATGATGTTCCATTATTTAAAGCCTGTAAACCACGTGTTTTTCAATAAAGTAGTACCACATAAATAATATCGGATATTGAAAATCGTCAAAGATTTTTCACTAGTGTTTTGTATGGGGAAAACATCTATAACTATAAATTATATATTCGATATAACAAATATCGAATGTTAAGAGGGCTCTATATATATCCCTCAGGGACCAACAAAAAATATTGAAATATAATTGGCAAGAGGTGGGGGTACAGCTCTGCACGTTAAATCTTACGATAAATACCACGTTAAATCGAACGATTAATTGTACAGAAGATCCCCTCACCCCCTATCTCCCCCCTTGTGGCGTGATCTCACTTGGGAGGGTGGTGGGGGGGGGGGGGGGACTTATACTTGACGTAACGTCACTTCCATATATTTTGATAAAAATACTTTGTAATACAAGCTCGTATATCCGCTAATATTGCGAAAATGAGCTTCTCGATATATCGAAGCCACATGTTGATCATCGGGTAGCCCAAATATTGTATGTTTTGAATATCAACAAGGGGCCTTCGATACACAACACGAGTGATAAATATGGTTGGTCTCGAAATGATATATCAGGTTTATTAATTGGTTGATGTTCAATTTATCAAATATCTAATTTATCGTGATAGAAATTTTTCTATATGCAACACTATTGTATAGAATTGCACTTTTCTAATGGTTGACCTCCATCGGCAAAAAAAGTGAGGCTGGTCCCTAGATGTCGTATGTTTTGTACCATTTCGTTCCATATCTTTTTGCTTTCTTAGGGAAATATCTTTACTTGAGATATATGAAGATTCTCGAGATGCACTTCCTCTATTCGCTCCCCTCATCAGTATTCAATCACGACAACAACATGTCACCGACACAGTAGCTGCCGTCGAAGCCAAGTGCCTCATTGAGGGATCCCTAAGGCGTACACGTGGGCTCGGCTTCGATCTTCTTCACGACAAGGGTTTGGGGCTCGGCGTGTTGCTACTCCAATTTTTGGTTCACTAAGCTTAATTATTTTTTCTTCTCCTCGCTTTTTTGTGCACATCACTTAAGTCTACTGTAACAGTAACAGCAGATCGAACTTATTTTTAGAGGCTATTTACGTGTAATGAATATAGAGTACTAAATTTGGTGGACGTCCGCGAAAGAATCGCGCGATTTAGAGTCCTATTTCAAAAGATATAGCGATGGGTGTATTTAGGTGACAGCAAGGGGTCAAAATAATAGGTGGGTAACATTGAAACGGGTTAAGGGTCAAAGTAGTCGCGGAATTTAAGGCGTACGTCTATATAAAGTACTAATAGTGGTTTGGTACCTAATATGGTTCGTTTCGTACAATTTTTAGTACGAAACGTCATATACGTAGGTAGTTTCGCAAGTTAAATTCGCGACGCACGATCGTGCGAAGTCGCGTTTCAATTTGCGTGCACTTTTGCACTTAAATGCTACGTAGTAAAATGTAGTAATTGATTGGTTAGTAAATGCTACGTAGTTAGTGGGAGATTTCCCACGCTTTTGCATTGGTCAGTCCGAGTCCTTGCTGATCAATGATTGGCCCGGATAAAAGCGTGTTCAACGGAGCGTTAACTCTGGCCTGGCGAGTCCAGGGCGATGATGGATAAATAGTGAAGTGTAAGAGGAGAGTAGACATCTTTTCCTTTGGAAATTTTGTGGAAAATTCCGACTGATCTTGATGTTGAGCGATTAAACCAAATTGGAGAAGTGGCATTTTGGCATTGAAATCTCTTACTAACTACATAGTGTTTCAGTAGTTAAAAGATAGAATTATTTAAGAGTGGAGAGTAGAGGAAAACACTTTAAAAGAAGGGTTGAGCCACGAGGGCAAGAGATCAAGCTAATGTTATGTGGACAGAAGCTTCTTCTAATTTAAAGTTTATTTCTTTATGTGAGTGCTTTCTAATGAGAATGTGTAATTTTCCAATGTGTGGAATGTGTGGTTGAAATGTGATGTAGTAATGGGATTTTCTAAGAGGTAAGAAATCCTATTATATATGGTATCAAAGCTTTGGTTAGAAACCAAAGAGAAGTTTGCTCACTTGAATATCGACTGCCGTGACCGGTGAGGGTGCTCTCACCTGTGTCAGTAGAACCACAATGTGAAGTGGTAGGGGATTGGATGGAAACTGAGTGATCACACTGCCAACGGCTGCTGGTTAGATGCGGGGCGTGCTCTGGTCCTAAGGACTAAGGCAGGGTGGGCAGTGTAGCCACCGCTGAAACTCACTCCAATTACATAGAGGCTAAAAAAACTTGCCTTCTCCTAACAATGATTCAAATATAGAGGGAGGGCTTGAAGCCATGAAGGGTGAGGATGTGAGGATTAGAGAACAAAAGCTCTTGATGTAGTAGGAAATGGGAAATTTGCTAATGGTGGAGAGGGAAAATGGAACATTTTACTTCTTCAAGAGCAAAGGAGTCCAGAAATGACTTTTTCTATTTTGCTGTTGCAAAATTTATGGTTGAAGCTTACCTTTAAGAGCTTTCATTTTTGCTGTTGCAAAATTTGTGGGGAAATTCTTACGTTTTTGCATCAATTTTTGGGAAATTGAAGAATTGAATTTGTACTTACTTACTTTCAATGTCTTATTGATTTATCAGATTTTGATCCTTTTCAAAGGATTTGTTAAGGAGAAGAAGTCTTAGATTGGAGCAATCAAAGGACTTCAGACCTGCAGCGAATTTCTTTGGGAAATTATATTCTATCTTTGTTTTACTCGATTTCATTTTTACTGATAATGGCAAATTCGGCATGGAAACGTGAAATGGAGAATGCCTTGAATGTTTTGAAGAAACGTAGTGTGAAATTGGTCAAAAGATTTAATAATCATGTTGTTGCTGTGGATGAAACAATTTATGAGTTGAAAGCGAATTGAAGGATGTTAAGGAAAACGGAAATGTTTCAAATCAAAAATTGGAGGAGCTAATTAATTTAATTCACACCAAAAATGACGTTAATGATCAAAAGGGTGAGAGTAGTAAGAGAAACGCTTGTTTTAGGGAAGATAATCACGATAGATCTAAGAAGATAACGTATCTTAAATTGTTTATCAGTGAAACACCATCATTTGATTGTAAGAAGATTGATGAGTCAGATGCTTACATTTTTCATATGGAGTATTATTTGGAATCTAGAAACTGTGATCGTGATGATAAACTGTGATCGTGATGATTACACTTCTTTCGCTTTTAGTTGTCTGAAAGGTGATGCTCAAATTTGGTATTACACTTAGAGGAGGTCTAATTTGATTTCTGATAATGCTGATTGTGAAACTTTTATAATCGCGATCAAATCCCGTTTCCTGTCTGTCACTTATAAATCCTGAATGGAAAAAAAGTGGATGAACTGTAAGCAAACTCGATCTGTGAAAGATTATATTGTAGAATTCGACTCATCCAGCATTCATGTCATACGACTCATCCAGCATTCATGTCATAGGTTTGACTGATGAAATGGCTAGGTTGCATTTCTTGAACTATCTGAATCCCATACTAAAATCAGAACTGAAACATCAAATATTTATTAATTCGAAGGAATTACAAGATAATTCATTGGAATTAGAGGATCAGTTGGGGTATAATCGTGAAACTCGATCACTCAGGGGAAATTTCAATGAAATATTAGAGTGGGGTGATGAGGAATTTGAAGAAGAAGGTCTGAATGCAGGTCTGGTTAATAAGCAAAATATCTTCAGCGGAAATCAGATGGGTGGACAGAGTGTTAATGTAGGAAATAAATTTGAAAATAAACGGCGCTACATTAAGTGTCTTAAACCGAGCATTAATGCTCAGAAACCAAATTTTACCATTCCTATATGCACTATTTGTCACAAAAGAGGTCATAGGGCATCTGAGTGTGCACAACTGAAGAAAATTAATTGTTATAACTGTGAACAAGAGGGACATTTCAGTAGAGAATGCACCAAACCAAAGAAGAAAGTCATTTGTTTTACATGCAGAGGTCCAGATCATTACGCTAAAGACTGTACAGATACGGGATCTCTTAAAACAGTTGATGTGAATGAAGGTGTTAAGGAAGATATTGCAATATACCTAGCTAAATAGGAAGCCCAAGAGGTGGGAAATGGAAAAAACTAGCTGAAAGTCCTCAGTTGAGTCAGCCAGATCCAGAGGTTAAAGAGTTAACCTTGGAGGGCAAGCTAATGAATGCAAAGGCTAGGATAGCTGAATTTATTATGATGCTAAATACACTCCATAGTTTGAACAATCATTTTGATGAAACTCTTAACAAAAGACCTATGTTAGGACAGTTAAGTAATGATTACTCCAGACACAGTTTGATCAGATTTAAGTCTTTAGTGGAACGAAAACCATTGAGAGTTATGGTAGATTCAGGTGCTTCACATAATTTTATTTCACATAAGTTTGTTGAGAAAAATAAAATTCGTACAATCATAAGGGCAAAACCTTTAGATATTCAGGTGGCAAATGGTAATAAGTCCACATTAGATTTACACACTGACACAATTGAAGTTGATATCCAGAATCATAAAATGAAAGTTGTGTGTGAAATAATAAATTTAGGTAGTGAGGAGCTAATAGTGGGAAAGCCTTGGTTAACTGGACATAACCCTCAAATTAATTGGGAAACTAACACATTGAAAGTGAAGTCTGAAAACAGTTAGAGATTTACAAACATTACCTTCGAACAAGTTGCATAGAAATCATATAAATAACATAACCAAGTTGGGACTGGAAGGTTTAATTTCGGCTAAACAATTTAAAAAACAATTAAAAAAAAAAAAAATCATGCTTTCTTGTTATTAGTAACTGAGGTAGTTAGTGATGAAGGGAGGGGAGAAAACACTAACATTCATGTCATTCCTAAATGAGACACCACTAAAACTCTTGAAAAACTAAATTCTGAATTTGTAACTGACATTAATACATCTGATGTTGCTTTTAAAGATTTAATTTTTGAATTTAGAGATGTTTTCCCAAGTGACTTACCCTCAGGGAGGCCACCTTTCTGAGATGTGGAACATGTTATTAACCTTGAACGTGGATGTGATCCTCTTGTTACAGGAATTTATAAGCATATCTTTTTTGAGCAGGAGGAGTTAAAGAAACAAATCAAGGAGCTTCTGGAGAAAAGACATATTCAGCCCAGCAAGTCACCCTACGGAGCACTTGTTCTCTTCGTCAAAAAGAAAGACGAAACATTGAGGATGTGTGTCGACTATCGTAATCTGAATAAGATTACGGTGAAGGATAAGTATCCGTTACCTTTAATTTTTGATTTGATAGATCGTTTGAAAGACGCTAAATTATTTTCTTTAATTGATATGCGTAGTGGCTTTAATCAAGTGCCAATTAGAACTGAAAATGTTGATAAAACTGCTTTTAGAACTAGAGTCGGTTATTTTGAATAGATAGTGATGCCATTTCGTTTGACGAATGCACCACCTACTTATCAAAGATTAATGAACCAAACATTTTCTGATTATAGATGAGTTTGTTCAGGTGTTTATAGATGATAATTTAATTTACAACGAATCTAAAGAACAACATGTAATTCATCTAAGCAAAGTGTTAGAAAGGTTAAGAGAAAGAAAGTTATATGGAAAATTGTCAAAATCCAGCTTTCTTAAAAGTGAACAATTATTTTTGGGACATATAGTTAGTGGGGAAGGTGTTAAAACAAATCCATCCAAAATTACTACAATACAAAATTGGAAGAAACCCACGAATGTCACAGAAATTAGATCATTTTTGGGATTGGCCACTTATTACAAGAAATTTATAAGGAACTTTAGAACGATCGCCGCACCATTGAAGGATTTACTTCGGGAGAAGGAGACGTTTGTGTGGGGAGCCGATCAAGAGAGAGCTTTCAAGGAACTAAAAGGAAAGTTGACCTCTACTCCTACAATGGTGAATCCTGATCCTGCTGGGGAATTTGAAATTCTGATCACTACTGATGCATCTGATAAAGGTCTGGGTGCAGTCATAAGTAAAAAAGTCGGCAAACATTTTCATCCTATTGCTTTTGAGTCCAGGAAATTTAATGATACCGAAAAAAACCATCAAGCATAGGAATAAGAATTACTTGCAATTGTTCATACATTGGTGAAATGGCGTTGTTATTTGCATAATAAAGAATTTACAGTTCACAGTGATAATGTAACACGGTTACAGAGTTGGGTACGTAGTAGCTAGCAACTAGGCTTCTATAGTTGCGGTGTGAGAGCAGCGCTGCTGCGATTCCAGACCAGCGCAACATAGCAGCGTAGCAACTTAGCGACGTAGCTACTTAGTAGCGTAGCATCATAGCAGCGCGGCAGAGCAACGCTGCTTAGCAGTATAGCAACGCCGCAGAATGTAGAAAGAACAGTATTGTTCTAGAAGGATATTTTGAGATTTGTCTCGGTTGATTGTGAAGGTCCACGTGTACAGTTGTACAGTACTAGGTTGACTACCAGCTAGTTAGTTTAAATAGTGAGTTAGGCCTAGTTAGCAGGACACTCTTTGAGTAGACCTTCGCAGCGAGCGCTGACTTTTGTAATCCTCTCCCGAGTAATAAAGCACAACCTTGTCGGTCATTGCTGTGTGCTCTTGCTGTTGCTACAGGAAGATCCTTCGAACTTTCCGCTGTGTATTGTTGTGTATTGTGGTGCTTATTTTTGTCCCCTCTTACACTGGTATCAAAGCTATTCC
Organism: Zygnema cylindricum; assembly: GCA_037447655.1. Lineage (NCBI taxonomy): Eukaryota > Viridiplantae > Streptophyta > Zygnematophyceae > Zygnematales > Zygnemataceae > Zygnema > Zygnema cylindricum. The sequence continues at coordinate 101,309 of JBBHKE010003246.1, forward strand.
CTGTGACTCGACAGCATGGATGAACACGACGTATCCACTACAGAAATGTTAGCGCAAGTTCTGAAAGAGTTAGAAAGCGTTAGATTACAAAACGCGCAGCTGAGCAACATCGTAGCAGCTTTGGAATCTCGTCTTGGTGAGCGACCTCATGGAGGCATAGAGAGGGAATACAGGAGACTGAAATTAAGACTTCCCGACGAGTTCGACCTTGCAAGGCACAAAAACCTGGACACGTGGCTATTCTCTGTTGCGAATTATCTCGAGAATTTTCCTAGCCTATCAGACCGTGAGAAGATTCACTACGCGGGTGCTCTTCTTAAAGAGGGAGCGGGAGCATGGTGGAGGACATTGGTGGAGAATGATGAGATACAGACCATTTGGGCTCTCTTTATTCAATTCCTCCGTGACCCTTGGCAGCCTGTCAATACAGTTAGACTGCAAGAAATAAGATCGCAGTGTTGAAGCAACGAACTTCGGTGTTGTAGTTTACGCTGCACTTTTTGGAGTGCAAGGTTCAAATACCTACGATGACGGAGGATGAAGATGTGGATCGCTACGTGAAGGGGCTTCAATCATCCAATCGTATGGATGTGGAACAAAAGCTTGCTCGGGAAAGCACAACTCTTAGTCTCTTGGCAATCATTGAGTTTGCTAAGCGGCCGATTCAGTCGACTTCACCTTCCGTAGACCTTATCATTGCAATTATGTGTCCTCCATTAGACCACAGAATACAGGAAGCCTCTAGATAGTATTTAACTAACCCACTTCAAGCCACAACCACTGCTGTCCAGGAAGGCAAAATGACAGTTTGACTGCACCCCTATGCAGCGTGGACCCCTTTGAGTCCGTAGCAAAAAAAATCACTAAAAACGGCCATCGAGCCGATAAGTTATGTGGCAGTAAAAATGCCAATTTGTACAAAGTCTCAAAGGGAGAGGTGACTACCTACCAAAAAATTTCTAAGTCCTGATTCCCTCTAATAACTTCTATCCACTGAAGTACGGACCAATCAGATTACTATACTGTACCAAAAAGTACTACTGCCGGTGTACCTTTTGTACGACCTATATATGACAAGGCTATTTAGCGGACGCGTGTCTACTTTTCACTCGTCCGTACATTCCTCGGAATTCTCATGACCGAATGTCATCTCTCCACGTGGCTCTAGGTCATGCCACGTCACAAAACGCAAAAGTGACCACTTCGGGATTTCGGCGATGATGTGTGTAGAAATTAATGGTCTTTTTTTTTTAATATTTTCTAGGTCTGAATAGAAATAAGAAAAAAGCCGAGGCAGTCTATCTCTAACTTCTCTCTCCAACTTCTCAAACTTGCCGCAGTCACTGAGAAATTGGAGAAGGAGCTAGGGCCATGGCTACCTAAGCTATCTAGAGGTTTAGGAGAAAATATATTTTAGTTAGGGGTTTAATTTACTAAAAGATATGTACCGGCGACAGGATTTGATCCTGGTACCTGCCGGCCGGCAGACAGCCAATAGCCGGTAGCCTTAGCCGTTAAGTCTAGAAGTAGTGATATGTACTATATGGTTTGATAATTACTTAAACATTTATACGTAGGATAGTTCATTTAACTGTAACTGTTTACGGGAGACATATATCCAGTAAATGTAAAATTACAGATTCCGGTACAGATAAGAAACCAATACCGCGCATTTAATTCTTTAGTGAAACGAATACCGCGCATGTATTTATTACGGCTACGATTAAATGTGAATTTAATCGGACGGCCAAAATTAACGCCGAGATCGCGGAAGAGGATTTCGGCGGTTTGTGGTCATTGCCACATCAGATGACACGTGGCGGAATGACATTGGATCGCAGCATCTCCGAGGATTAAGGGAGCGAATCCGGACATACCATGTGTCAACATTTAGGTCATCTCGTACAATGACCGTATATAAAGTACACCGGCAGCTGTTCTTTTGTGTACGAAACTGAAATCTGATTGGCTCCGTACATCAGTAGATAGAGTCTTTGAGAGAGATAGGACTTAGAAAAATTAGAAGATAGGACCCTCTCTCCCAAAGAGCTTCTATACAAAAGGTCAACTTTAACCCTCCATAACTTACTGCTCAAGGGAGCAAATTCAGAGATTCTTTTTGCTATCGACTCAGGGGAGTCTTCTCTTCACAAGGTGAAGTTGGTCAGAGTTTTTGTCTGCCACGGTGGCAGTTATTTCTGCTGAAAAACAAAGGGGTGAGGGTTATCCTAGAGGCTTCTTGGAAGCTGCCCACTTTGAGGACTTATGGAGGTCACAGAGTTTCACGTTATGGGCCCACCCTCTAGGGTACCAATCTTTAATGGAACTGGCTTCATATACTGGGAAAGTATGATGATAGGAGCTTTATGCGAAAAAAGATTTTGGGGGATAGTGAGTGGACGGTTAGGGCGTCCATCAAGTCTTGGAATTCCTCCAGGGTTTGGAGGAAGCAGATTCACCAGAAAAAAGGATCCACCTTCAACGGAGGAAACAAAAGAAGGAGAGGTGGTGGACAAAGGAAAGGAAAAGGAGGCGACCACACCTATAACAACTAGTTTGGCATTCATGTCACCTATATTCCGAGGATTGAGGAGAATGATACTAAATCTTGAGACTTCAACAATATGGCCGCAAAGCACTTCATCCTACGCCATCTCACTCATGGACTTGCATGTCCTCATTTGCAGGTAAAAAGGGCATCCGATCTTTGGATGGCTCTCATAGAGATGTACCGAAGTGGTACGATTCAGCAACAACAGTTAGCTGATCATAAAGTTAAGGAGTATGTATACAAAGGGGGGAAGATGTTGGATTTTTGTAATGAGCTTGCTACACTCTTCATGGAGCTAGAGAGTGCGAGAAAAGATTTTAGTGAAAAAGAAAAGGTTAACTGTTTACTGATGAAGTTACCCGATGAGTTCGAGAACATAGTCAACCGTGTGCAGGACTTGCCGGACTCAAGGTGGATATGGAACTCACTGGTAGGGATGATTCTTGTTCGGGATAATACGATTGAGATCCGAAGAGGAGGAAAGAGTGGCCAAGACTTTGCAACTGCGACCGATTGGAGGAACAAGGATTCCTGGAAACCGGTCGGAAACAATGGGGGGAGGGAGCAAAAAAATCAGACCGACGAGTTCGGACCAAGGGCTCCCAAAGGTTTATGTCATTTTTGTAAGAAACCTGTGCACTATATGGCAGAGTGCACTAAGCTAACCGAGCTTCAGTTAAAAGAGGGGCAGACTGGTGGTACCTCGAGAGGAAAGAAAAAGGCCCTTGTCACACAGGTACTTGAGGCGGAATCCGAGGACGAGGACGATGAGCTCCTTTTGGACGAGGAGTTGGAGGCGAAAAACGAGGTCGAAATACCACGAAGGCAGAAATGTGCTTACGGTGGATTGAAAGGTGAAGCAGGCTGGATTGTAGATTCAGGTGCCTCCATGCACATGTGTAAGGATAGGCACATGTTCACTAAGATAAGAAATATTCCCACCGTAGAGATAGAGTACGGGGATGGAAGGATAGTCACCACTACTCTTGTAGGATCGGTTGATTTGAAAGTGTTAGTAGAAGGAATGACATCCATAATAACATTCTCCGATGTATTGTTTATTCCGGACCTGAACAAAAACCTCATCTCTACATCCGTATTAGATGATAAGGGTTTTTTTACTAGCACTAAGGAAGGAGTCTTTACTGCTAGTTTTGAGGAGGATGTCTATTTCATTGCTGAGAAAGGTAGCCATGGGATGTTTAGGCTGGTTTTAAGTAATGAAAAGAAGAAACTTTATTATGCTGGTGATCATGATATTATGATGTGGCATAAGAGGCTTGGGCATGTGAATCTAGACAAGTTAAGAGAGATGAAAAAGATGGGAGTGGTGGAAGGGATTAAGTTTAATGAGAATGATAATATAAGTGATTGTAGTGGATGTGCTCAAGGTAAAACACACAGATTACCCTTTCCTAAAAAAGCCACCTATAAGGGAGAAAAAATTTAAGATCTAGTACACACAAATATTTGGGGACCAGATAAAGTGCCCTCACCGGGGGGGAAGAGATTTATGATGACTATCACTGATGATTGGTCTCGGTATTCTTGAGTGTATTTTTTAAAAAACAAGTCCGAAACTCAGGATTGTTTTAGACAATATAAAGCATGGAGCGAAAAACTTCATAAAACTCCAATCAAGAAAATAAGAGGTGACAATCGTGGAGAGTATACTTCTAACCAGTTTGAGGAATTTTTGAGGGAAGATGGGGTTCAACACCAAAAGACAGTTCCAGAAATCCCGAAACAGAATGGGGTAGCTGAAAGGTTAAATAGAACACTAAGTGATAGTGCTACAAGTATGTTGTCAGATAAGAAGATAGGAAAAAGGTTTTGGGCAGAAGCAATGAACTGTGCTAATTACCTCAAAAATAGAGTTCTTACTTCAGCTATAAAAGATCGAACACCTTATGAGAGATGGACAGGACGGAAACCAGACATATCTCACTTAAAGGTTTTCGGCACTCAAGTATTCAGAAATAGATACAGACCGGTCTAATTAGAAGCTAGATCGTAAAGGAAAACCGGGATACTTATTAGGATATGATGAGGATGTTAAAGGATATACTGTTTATGATCTAAAAAGAAAGATATAATCTTAGTAAAGCATCTAGTAGTTATGGATGAAGGAAAGTCTGTGGATCCTTTCAAGTATACAAAGTCAGTAAAAATCAGTTTTGAGTGAGAAAATTCCGATGACTTTGAGCTCCCAAACTATCCGGGTTCTAGAGAAGATGACATTCTTGCAGATACAAATCAGACCGTAAAGGACTGGGCTCTAGAAACTCCAGTGACAACTCTACCCGAAGCGAAAGACGTGGGGGAAATTGATTCGGAATCAAGAGATAGGGGAGAAGCCGAGTTAGTTCAAAAAAATCAACGAGAACCATCTATTCCGGCCTCTGATTTTGAGGGGGGAAGGAGAAGTAGCAAAAGACTACAAGAAAAACAGGTTAATAACAAGGTAACTAAACTATCTCATCAAGATGAACCTCAAACTTTCAGAGAGGCGATGACTTGTCCAGAAAGAAACCGGTGGAAGACAGCCATCAATGAGGAGATGGCCTCAATTATGGCAGCCGATACTTGGGAGCTGGTGGATTGTCCACCTAACCAAAAACCAATCGGTTGTAAGTGGGTTTTCAAATTAAAACTAAACCCAAATAACACAATCGAGCGCTACAAGGCCCGATTAGTGGAATAGGGATTTACACAAAAAGAGGGAATTGACTACGAGGAAACCTTTGCCCCGGTGGAGAGATTTCCCTCCGTCCGCATACTTCTCAGCTTGGCAGCAGCGGAAGACATGGAAGTGCACCAGATGGACATCAAGACAGCCTTTTTGCATGGAGAATTGGAAGAGGAGATCTTCATGCAACAACCCGAAGGGTTTGTGGAGGAAGGAGAGGAGAGTAAGGTATGCCGGCTGATTAAATCTCTTTATGGTTTGAAACAGGCGCCTCGACAGTGGAATAAGAAGCTTGATAAGTTTCTTACCGGTCAGGGATATATCCAGATCAGCTCAGATCACTCAATCTATGTTTTTGAAGATGATAAAGGTTTTATATTTATTGCAATTTATGTTGATGATTTGCTTGTTATAAATAAATCAATGGAAAAAATAAAAAAATGAAAACCGATCTTAAGGGGAGATTTGAAATGAAGGATATGGGGGAAGCAAAATATTTTTTGGAAATTCAAGTAGAGAGAGACCGAAAAAGAAAAATTAAAAGATTGACTCAAAAAGAAGCAATTGGGAACATGCTTGAAAAATTTCAAATAGATAAAGCTAATAGTTGTACCACTCCAATGGAGTTGAAGAAGGGAAGTGAGGGGAGTGAGGAAGAAAGAGTAATAGTCTTAGACGACGAATTATCTTCTGAAGAACAGAAGTTCATGCTGACTATTCCTTACAGGCAAGTAGTGGGAAGTCTAATCTATTTTATGAATTGTACCCGGCCGGATTTAGCTGCAGCTGTAGGAGTGTTGAGTAGAAGTATAAATGCTCCCACTAAGAAGGATTGGGAGGCAGCTAAGAGAATCCTTAGATATTTGATAGGAACTAGTGATCTATGGTTGCATTTGGGTGGGGAGAATACTGACATCACTACTTCGAGTGATGCCAGTTATGGTGATGCTTTGATGAGGAGATGTACTTTTGGATATGTATTATTTGTGGGTGATGGGGCTTGCTGTTGGAGTAGTAAACAGCAAAAAGTTTTTGCTGAGTCCACCATGGAGGCCGAGTATATGGCCTCTTGCTCTGCTGTAAAAGAATTGATGTGGGTCAAGTCTTTGCTTGGTGAGCTTGGTCACCTTAAGATTGGTGTGCAAAATTTTTTTTGTGATAATCAGGCAGCAATTGCTAATTCTGCCAATCGTAAACATCATTTTAAAGTTAAACACATGGACATTAGACTCAGCTTTGTTAGAGAGAAAGTAGAAAACAAAATAATCAGCTTAGAGTACCGAACAGATAGTGAGATGGTAGCAGTTAGGATGACCAAACCTGTGCCTTCCGCTAAGCTAATTTTCTGCAGGGAAAAGTGTGGTCTGAAATTAAAGATTGGCTAGAAAATAAGGGGAGTGTAGAAATTAATGGTCTTTTGTTTAGAGTATTTTCTAGGTCTGAATAGAAATAAGAAAGAAGCCGAGGCAGTCTATCTCTAACTTCTCTCTCCAACTTCTCAAACTTGTCGCAGTCACTAAGAAATTGGAGAAGGAGCTAGAGCCATGGCTCTCTAGGCTATCCAAAGGTTTACGGGAAAATATATTTTAGTTAGGGGTTTAATTTACTAAAAGATATGTACCGGCGACATGATTTGATCCTGGTACGTGACGGCCGGCAGAGAGCCAGTAGCCGGTAACCTTAGCCGTTAAGTCTAGGAGTAGTGTTATGTACTATATGGTTTGATAATTACTTAAACATTTATACGTAGGATAGTTCATTTAACTGTAACTGTTTACGGGAGACATATATCCAGTAAATATAAAAGTACGGATTCTGGTACGGATAAGAAACCAATACCACGCATTTAATTCTTTAGTGAAACGAATACCGCGCATGTATTTATTACGGCTACGATTAAATTTGAATTTAATCGGATGACCGAAATTAACGCCGAGATCGCGGAAGAGGATTTCGGCGGTTTGTGGTCATCGCCACATCGGATGACACGTGGCGGAATGACATTGGATCGCGGCATCTCCGAGGATTAAGGGAGCGAATCCGGACATACCACGTGTCTACATTTAGGCCATGTCGTATAATGGCCGTACATAAAGTACACCGGCATTTGTACTTTTGTGTACGAAACTGAAATCTGATTGGCTCCGTACATCAGTAGATAGAGTCTGTGAGAGAGATAGGACTTAGAAAAATTAGAAGATAGGACCCTCTCTCCCAAAGAGCTTCTGTACAAAAGGTCAACTTTGACCCTCCATAACTTACTGCTCAGGGGAGCAAATTCAAAGATTCTTTTTGCTATCGACTCAAGGGAGTCTTCTCTTTATAGGGGTGAAGTTGGTCAGTGTTTTTGTTTGCCATGGTGGCAGTTATTTTTGTTGAAACACAAAGGGGTTAGGGTTTTCCTAGAGGCTTCTTAGAAGCTGTCCACTATGAGGACTAATGGAGGTCTCAGAGTTTCAATGTGCGCCGTTGGACTTGTAGCGAGTTGCAATCTTAGCCGTTATAAATACTTGCGCGACATTTGTTTCGTTGTCGGAAAAATGCGTGGTATCCGTTTTGAAATAGTATCGTATTTCGTACTATCATGAAACTGTATCTATGCATGCTGTTTACAATTTTAGTTAAATGGATTTGTTCCTCTCTAAATATATATATATTTACCACATACTATAGTATTTGGCATTGGTCCTAGTCTAATAGGATAAAACTGACGCTTATCAGCCAACTTGACAAACCGCAGGTACCGGGATCAAATCCCAGGTCTATCAGGTATATTTTTAGTAACATACTAAAAATAACTGCCTGTTTGAACTAAGGAAGCCATGGATTAACCTCCCTCTCTATCCTTCAGTGACTACAACAAGTATGAGGGCTAGAGAGAGGAGGTGGAGGCAGGCTGTCCGTCCTTTTTTTTTCTTTTCTTTTATACTAACCTATTAAATCTAGAAAATACTCTAGAAATCTATTATTTTCAACACTCCCCTTATTTTCTAGTCTAATTTTAATTTTTCTTTCAACCCGCATTTTTCCCGACAATATTTTAATTTAGGAGAGGGCACAGGTTTGGTCATCATGTCAACCACCATTTCTTCATCAGCTCTATACAGAAGATTTATAATTTTATTTTCAACTTTTTCTCTTATGAAGCTTAATCTTATGTCCATATATTTTGCTTTGAAATGGTGTTTTGGATTGGCTGCAATTGCGATTGCAGCTTGATTATCGCAAAAAATTTCATGCACTCCCTCCTTGATATATCACAGTTCTTACAACAATGACTTCACCCACATTAGTTCTTTTACAGTAGAACAGGACGCCATATACTCAGCCTCCATAGTAGACTGAGCAACCACCATTTGTTGCTTACTGCTCCAAAAGCAAACACCTTCCCCCACATACAAAACATATCCAGAAGTGCATCTTCTCATAGGTGCATCCCCATAACTAGCATCACTCCAAGTGGTGATATCAGTGTGCTCCCCTCCCAAATGCAACCATAATTTTCTGGTTCTTACCAGATATCTCGTGACTCTTTTGGCTGCCTCTCAATCTTTTTTCTTAGGATCATTAAGACTCCCACTAAGTACTCCAACTGTTGCCGCTATGTCTGGCCTGGTACAGTTCATAATATAGATTAAACTTCCTACGACCTGTCTATAAGGGATACACTTCATGAACTCTCTCTCCTTTGGACTCATTTGATCGTCTAAGATCATCACTACTCCTTCTACACTCCCATCACTTACTTTTTTCAAGTTCATGGGAGTGGTAAAACTGTTAGGATTTTCCATTTGGAATTTCTCAAGTATATTACCTATTACTTCTCTCTGAGTAAGTCTGATAATCTTCTTCCCTCTATCTCTCTCTATTTGGATCCCCAAAATATATTTTGCCTCCCCTAAATCCTTCATATCAAATCTGCCCCTAAGATCTTTCTTTAGCCTATTGATATTATCTAAAGACTTACTTAACACAAGCAGATCATCCACATAAATTGCAATAAAAATGACACCATTCTCATCTTCAAACATATAGATAGAATGGTCAGAGCTAATACGGATATATCCTAGATCGGTGAGAAACTCATCTAGTTTCTTATTCCACTATCGCGGAGCCTGCTTCAGTCCATATAAGGACTTTATGAGCCGGCAGACTTTACTCTCTTCTCCTTCTTCCACGAACCCCTCAGGTTGCCTCATGAAATTTCTTCCTCTAACTCACCATTAAGAAAGGCAATCTTAATGTCCATCTGGTGTATTTCCATGTCTTCCGCTGTTGCCAGACTGAGGAGAATCCTTACTGATGGGAACAACAACCGGAGCAAAGGTCTCCTCATAGTCAATCCCCTCCTTTTGGGTGAACCCTTCGCTACCAATCGAGCCTTATAACTCTCAATGGTATTATCTGGGTTTAGTTTTAGTTTAAATACCTATTTACACCCAATAGGTTTTCTGTCTAGAGGACAATCTGCTAGTTCCCAAGTATTTGCTTCCATGATAGAAGCCATCTCATCATTTATGGCTCTAATCAATCTTTCTTTCTCTAGACTATTCATTGCCTTTGAGTAAAACTAAGGCTCATCTGGGTGAGATAGCTTAGTTACCTTATGAGCGACCTGTTTTTCTTTTATCCTTTTGCTGCTCCTCCTTCCTCCCTCAAACTCCGAAGCTGGAATGGATGGAAGTCTTGGGTTTGTTCTCATTGTCTCAGTGGCTCCCCTGTCCGTGGAAGCTGGTTCTGGTCCCGCTTCTTCTGTCTCCTCGAGGTCTATAGGAGTGTGTGAGGTTTCCGGTGAGTCTTCTGTATCTCGGATCTCCCCTGAATCTGCAATCACGGTTTCACTCATGTCCGTTTCGAGAACGACCGAGTTCTCCTCACTATCGGACTCGAATCTGATTTTAATCTTCTTTGTATATTTGAATGGATCAAATGACTTTCCTTCATCCATGACAACTAGGTGTTTGACTAGGATGATATCCTTCTTTGCTAAGTCATAGACTCTATACCCCTTAACATCCTCATCATATCCCACAAAGTATCCAGGTTTTCCCTTAGCATCTAGTTTCCAGTTTTTCCTATCCGTGTAAAGACTCTAAACTTGGCTATCGAAAACTTTAAGGTGTGAAATATCTAGTTTCCTTCCAACCCATCTCTCATAAGGTGTCACACCCTTTACAGCTGAGGTAAGGACTTTATTCTTAATGTAGTTGGCACGGTTCATTACCTCTACCCAAAATCTCTTTCCTATTTTCTTGTCGGCCAACATACTACATGCTCTATCTCCTAGTGTTCGATTCAACCTCTTAGCTACCCTATTTTGTTCCGCATTATATGGTACACTTTTCTGGTGCTGTACTCCCTCATCTCTCAGATATTCCTCAAAATGGTTAGAGGTATATTCCCCCCCATTACCACTCTTTATCCTCTTAATGGGGGTTTCATGCAACTTATCTCTCCATGCTTTATATTCTCTAAAGTAAGTTGATGCTTCAGACTTTGTTTTTAGAAAGTATACTCTAGAGTATCTAGACCAGTCATCGGTTATTATCATCATAAACCTTTTTCCTCCAACTGAAGGTACTTTTGCAAGTCCCCAAATATCTGTGTGGACGAAATCTAATACTTTCTCACCTCTATATGTGGCGGCTTTGGGAAAGGGAAGTCTATGAGCCTTACCTTGAGCACAGCCACTACAATCATCCATCATTTCATTATCCCCAAACTGATACCTTCTACTACCCCAAGCTTTTTTATTTCCCTCAACTTATCAAAATGTACATGCCCCAACCGCTTATGCCAAATCATCAACGTAGGAACACCAATATAGTAAGCATTCTTCTTTTCATTGCCCAGGTTAAGCCTAAAGATTCCTTCACTACCCTTATCTGCCGTGAAGTAAACTTCATCCCCATACTTAGCTGTAAAGACTCCCTTTCTAGTGAAGGTATCAAAATTTTTGTCATCTAACACAGACGTAGAGAGAAGATTTTTACTCAGCTGAGGAATGTAGAGTATATTTGAGAATGTAAGTATAGAAGTCATACCCTCCACTAAGACTTTCAGATCTATTCATCCCACTAGATCAGTAGTAACCACTCTCCCATCCCCATACTCTATCTGTATAGTCGGGATCTTTCTTAGTTTAGTGAAGAGTTCCTTATCACGACACATATGCATGGATGCACCTGAGTCGATGATCCATCCTCCCTGTGGTGCCTCTCAAATTGCTCTAATGGCACATTTTTGTCTATGAGGGATCTCCTTCTCCACTAGATTCTCGTCAAGAAGAAGCTCCCCATCCTCCTCAGAAGACTCATCCTCGGTTTCTCCTGTCACTTTTGTAACCACAAGTGCATTTTTCTTCCCTCCGGAAGAACCCCCTCCACTGTTTTCTTGGAGCCTCAACTCCGACAGCTTAACACAATCTGCGATGAAGTGTCCCGGCTTTTTGCAAAAATGACAAAGATCCTTTGGGGGCCTCGGTCCTCCAGAATGATCTCTTTCCCCTTTGTACTGTTTCTTCGATCCTTCCCCCATCGGTCCCCTCCTGCTGCTAGAGCTTGAATGCTCTTTCCTCCTCTGTAAGTGTGACTCACTAGCTTTTGCTCAGCCAACTAGAACTCTTCAATAGGTCCAACTTTATAAATCTCCACCAAACTCACCCACAACTCCTCGGCCTTGTAAATGTGGAGATGAGGAGTGGCCAAAGTTTGAGTGAGGCCTCAGAATGAAGTTCTTGGCAGCCATGTTTACATCCTCCCACATTTGAGTATCGTTCTCCGCGGTCTTCACGATCGCCGCTCCCGGGAATGTGGCAATAAGAGTGAGGGGTGTCTCCTTCCCTTTTCCCTTTTCGGACACACTGCTGTCCCCATCATCTGCCTCCTTTGCTGAGGCAGGCATTGCCGCAGGAAACCTTACTCTTCCAAATCCTGGTGGAGTTCCCGAGGGTGGACGTTTCACTTGTCCAACGACGATACCCCAGTATCGTTTTTCGCACAAAGCTCCTATCATCATGGCTTCCCAATAGATGTATCCAAATCCATTAAAGGTGGGCACCCTAGTGGGTGGGCCCATAACTTGCAATTATGTGTCCCCCATTGGACCACAGAATACAGGAAGCCACTAGATAGTGTTTAACTAACCCACTTCAAGCCACAACCACTGCTGTCCAAGAAGGTAAAATGACAGTTTGACTGCACCCCTATGTAGCGTAGACTCTCCTTAGGCCGTAGCAAGATAAATCACTTAAAACGGCGAACCAGCCAATAAGTTATGAGGCTGTAAAAATGCCAATTTGTACAAACTCTCAAAGGGAGAGGTGACTACATACCAAAAATTTTCTAAGTCTTGATTCCCTCTAATAACTTCTCTCCACTGAAGAACGGACCAACCAGATTACTGTACCGTACCAAAAAGTACTACTGACGGTGTACCTTTTGTACGACCTATGTACGACAAGGCTATTTAGCGGACGCGTGTCTACTTTTCACTCGTCCGTACATTCGTCCGAATTCTCATGACCGAATGTCATCTCTCCACGTGGCTCTAGGTCATGCCACGTCACAAAACGCCAAAGTGACCACTCCGGAATTTCGGCGATGATGTGCGCCGTTGGATTTGCAACGAGATGCAATCTTAGCTGTTATAAATACTTGCGCGACATTTGTTTCGCTGTCGGAAAAATGCGTGGTATCCGTTTTGAAATAGTATCGTACTTCGTACTTTCATAAAACTGTATCTATGCATGTCGTATACAGTTTTAGTTAAATGGATTTGTTCCTCTCTAAATATATATATATTTACCACATACTATAGCATTTAGCATTGGTCCTAGTCTAATAGGATAAAGCTGACCGCTATCGGCCAACTTGACAAACCGCAAGTACCGGGATCAAATCCCGGGTACGTCGGGTATATTTTTAGTAACCTACTAAAAATAACTGCATGTTTGAACTAAGGCAGCCATGAATCAACCTCCCTCTCTATCTTTCAGTGACTACCACAAGTATGGGGGCTAGAGAGAGGAGGTGGAGGCAGGCTGCCCGTCCTTTTCTTTTCCTTTTATACTAACATATTTAAACCTAGAAATACTCTAGAAATCTATAAAATTATACAATCATTATGGGTCGAGTAGCGGCGGGGGGGGTCGACGAGACGATGGTCCAACTCCCATGGAGCTCAAAGCAATTGATGAGGATAAGGAGGTGGTCAACGTGCTGTGGAAAAAGAAGAAAACTATTAAGACCACGACCAACAACTTGTCCTCGAGGAGCTCCAACGGAGGAGGCAAAATGGCTTATGCTTCCAGTGCGGTTCCCTGGACCATATGGCCCGAGAATCTTCAAACAGAAAAATCCAAGAAAGGGGAAACATAACGTCATGAGGTTAGCCGGTGAAGGAGGAGACCCTTTGATTTTTCGGGGTCAAATCGGAGTGAGCGCAACTAGCTTCATGGTGGACTCTGACGCATCGGGAAATATCATCAACGAGGGGACGGTGAAAAAATGAAACTTCCGCTCATGGTGCTTAAGGATCATCAATCAGTACAATTGGCTGACGGAAGTTCCTTATCCATTACCCATCATACTCCGAGGTTACGCGTCGAAATCAGGAAATTTCTATGGTACGACACTCTTCATGTATTACCTCTTGGGGACCATGAGGTAATCTTGGGGAAGCCCTGGCTACAAAAATGGAATTTGGCGATCGATTGGAGAAGTGGCGCCATGAGAGTGAAGAAAGGTGATGAAGAGTTTGAGGTAAAGAAGGGAGCGGCTAGTAAAGGAGCGGAAGAGGGACGCCTACTTTCGGCCTTACAGCTTAAAAGGGCACTCAGAAAAAGGGAAACTATTGGTGTAGCGGTCGTCCAGCCCATGGAGGAGGCGAAGGAGGAGATTCCAGAGGAATGGAAGAAGAAGGACCCCGACTTCGACTCAAATGAAAGTGACGACACCGAAAAGACTTCCGAAGAGGCCCCGGAAGTCGTGATAAAACTTCTCGAGGAGTACGTAGATGATTTTCCCCCGAAGCTCACCGAGGGCTTACCTCCGAAGCGCGAAGTAAACCACAAGGTAGAGCTTGTTCCTAGAGCGGTACCCCCGGCTAATCGGATATACAAGATGAGTAACACCGAATTGGACGAACTCAAAAAGCAACTCGCGGAGTTGGTCGAAGCCGGAGCAATGGAACCAAGCAAGTCACTGTATGTAGCCCCCGTTCTCTTCATGAATAAAAAAGATGGAGGTTTTCGTATGTGTGTGGACTACCGAGCGCTAAACAAGTTAATGGTGAAAAATGCGTACCCTTTACCGAGAATAGACGAATTATTGGGTCGACTTCGAAGTGCTAAATATTTCTCGAAGATAGATTTGCGGAGCGATTATCACTTGATTAGAATTGTCGAGGAGGATGTGGAAAAGACAGCGTTTAGAACTCAGTATGGCCATTTCCAGTTTCGGGTAATGCCGTTCAGGTTGAATCATGCGCCGGCGATTTTTATGCATCTGATGAACTCCATCTTTCGGCAATATCTTGATGCATTTGTAATCGTCTTTCTAGACGACAACTTCGTGTATAACCAAACGTTGGAGGGTCACATGAAGCACCTACAAACGGTCCTACAAGTTCTTCGGGAAAATAAATTGTACGCAAAAAGGAGTTAATGTGACTTCTTGAAGGAGAAAATTGATTTTCTGGGCCATGTGGTGAGCCAGGACGGAATCGCAGTGGATCCGAACAAAACGTGGGCAGTGAAGGAGTGGCCGAAGCCAGTGAATATTAAGGAATTACGGAGCTTTCTGGGATTATGCTCCTACTATCGACTTTTTGTCGAAGGTTTCGCAAAAATCGCTGCACCACTCACGGAATTACTGAAGAATGACGTGCCCTACAAATGGAAATCGGCCCAAGGGGCAGCTTTTAACACGCTAAAGGAGCGGTTGGTTACCGCCCCTGTGTTAGCTGTTCCCGACCCAAACTTACCTTGGACGATAATTACAGACGCCAACGATACGGCTATTGGAGCGATCCTTATGTATGATCAAGGAAAAGGCCTACAACCCATTGCCTACGACAATCAAAAATTAAAGGCAACGGAGCTTAATTAGGGCACCCATGAAAAGGAGACAATTGCGATCATCAATGCGCTACAAGTTTGGAAATGTTACGTTCAGGGGAAGCGGATCACAGTTATCACGGATCACCACGCCCTACAGTAATTACAAACACAGCCGAAGTTGTCCAAGAAACAAGTGCGATCGATGACGTTTCTTCAGATCTTCGGGCCGGAACTGGTCATTGAGTTTAAGCCGGGCAAGACGAACCCGGCGGATGCGCTGTCGAGAAGACCCGGAGTTGCTGCTCTAGTGGCAGAGCAACGATCACAAACATCGCAGATGTAGACATAAGCTCTGTGAAAAAGAACACCACAGCGTCAGACACAGCGCAAGATCCGAAACTCAGCGCAGTCACTAGTACGGTGCAGGTGGACGAGCAATGGCTAAGTAGGATCAAGGCCGCTTACAACGAAGACGATACAATGAAGGAACTTATTCAACGGAAGATATTAATTCGAACCGCCAATGGTATGTGGCGGTACAGACCGAGTCAGACAACACGACTTTACGTTCCAACAAATCCAGAGTTACGTCATGTGATACTTAAAGTGAGTGATGACGAGCCGCTCAGTGGACATTTTGGACGAGATAAAACAACTGCACGTGTCGCTGAGGCGTATTACTGGCCGAACATGACTCGCGACATTGTGGAGTATGTCTGGACCTGTGACACCTGTAAGAGGAACAGATCGGAATCGGGACAACAAGGTGTGTTACAGTCGCGCCGCTCTCGGAATTCCAACTCTAGCCAGTATCTGGTGCGTTGGAAGGGCTACGGAGCTGAGGACGACTCTTGCGTGGAAGAGGAGGATCTGCATTCCCCTGAGTTACTCGGCCGTTTTCAGAGAGTGAGGAAAATCGGCTTCACCGGAGGGGTAATCCAAGCGGCCGCTGTAAAAGAGCGATTCGCGGTGTCGCAACCATCACAAATATATTGGGGATGCGGCGAAGAAACGGAGCGACGATGTTGCCGCACCGCAACGATATAGCGGCGCAGCCACCGCAACGCTGCATGGTTACGGTGCCGTCATATGAACGCAGCGCCACCGCTGCGCTGACAAGAAAGCGCAACGGAGCAATTGTGTTTCACCACATTGGTGACAACGAACCCTCGGTTTCGCCGCAGCAGCGCAGTTTTATAAATGTTGGAAGCTACCATACCCTCGCACGCTGCGAAGCTTCGCATAGTCAAAATGTGAAACCCTTAACCCTCTTTAATAAAGCCGCCATCCGCCCTCGCGACCAGCCTAGTCCAGGCACTTTAGAGAGTGCTTCACTCCGCAAAGCCAGTTTACCTTCGCTTATAAAATTACCTAATTTGTCCTACACGACAACATACATGGTGTCGTCAACCTCCCCACCACCAAAGAGGAGAAGACAGGTACGTGTGGGGCAAGGAGATGTGCCCCGTCCCGATAGACTGTTGGTGGCGGCTGAGGCCATGGTAGAGGCCGACCAGAGGAAGGGGAGGACCAGGTTCGGGAGCCAATCACTCGGAGACGTTTGTCAGCGGCAAACCATTATATTGCGTTGCTGGAGACCCGATGTGAGTAGCTCCAAAACCAACTCGACACCCTACGACAAGAGTTCGAGGAGTATCGTGAAGAGACGTACGGCCTACTCCGGCAACTGCAGTTTCCCTGAGCAAGTAAGGTTCAGCGGGACGTTGAAGCCCTTGAGGGAGGCACTATAACAGGGTTACAAAGTTGGGTACTTAGTAGCTAGCAACTAGGCTGCTATAGTTGCGATGTCAGAGCAGCGCAGCTACGATTCTAGACCAGCGCAACATAGCAGCGTAGCAACTTAGCGGCGTAGCTACTTAGTAGCGTAGCAGCATAGCAGCGCGTCAGAGCAACGCAGCTTAGCAGTATAGCAACGCCGCGGAATGTAGATAGAACGGTATTGTTTTAGAAGGATATTTTGAGATTTGTCTCGGTTGACCGTGAAGATCCACGTGTACAGTTGTACAGTACTAGGTTGACTAACAGCTAGTTAGTTTAAATAGTGAGGTAGGCCTAGTCAGCAAGACACTCTTTGAGTAGACCTTCGCAGTGAGCGCTGACTTTTATAATCCCCCCCCGAGTAATAAAGCGCAACCTTATCTCTCATGTGTGCTCCAGCTGTTGCTACGGGAAGATCCTTGGAACTTTCCGCTGTGTATTGTGGTGTATTGTGGTGCTTATTTTTGTCCCCTCTTACGGATAATAAGGCACTCTCCTATCTACAGAGATTAAGTGATGCAGAGATTATGACTGGTAGACATGTAAGGTGGATGCAGAAATTAGCATATTTCAAATTTAATGTCAAACATATTCCTGGAAAGACAAATATAGTCGCAGATCCTTAAAGTAGATGTTTTGAAATAAGTGTGATAGTTCCGGATGAATTATTTTTAGATGCTGTTGAAAATGGTTATAATAAAGATCCTTATTTTGCTGTGATTTGCAAAAATATTTCGGAAAAGGGAATTCTGACTTATTGAATGAGAGGCATGTCAAAAACTTTAGAATAGAAATTGGTTTACTGTATCTGCAAACAAGAGATAGGTTATGCAATCCTCAAATGGTAGACTTAAAAAAACAACTTTTACAAGAAGCCCATGAGCATTTAAAGCATCTAGGTCGAGATAACACTCTTAGTCGGTTGTAGAGTAGATTGTTTTGGCCAAGGATGGCAAAAGAGGTGTCCAAACACGTGGAAAGTTGTGTCCCTTGCTAACAGAGTAAACCTAGTAACCACAAACCTAGAGGTCTATTAAAACCTTTAGATATCCTCGAAAGACCATGGGAATCTGTCAGTATGGATTTTATTGTCAGGTTACTTGCTACATCTAGAAAAAATGACAATATCATCGTCGTAGTCGATAGGTTCAATAAAATGGCAATCTTTATCCCTTGCAAAACTACTCATTCAGTTGTAGATATTGCAAAGCTATATTTTGACAATACGGTCAAACATCATGGAGTTCCCTTGTCTATAATCAGTGATAAGGATTCTAAATTTACGTCTGCATTTTGGAAAGAATTCCACCAAAATTTAGGCAATGAATTAAAAATAGTACCTCTTATCATCCTCAGACAGATGGACAAACATAAAGGATGAACCATACACTGGAAGAAGTGCTTAGGACTGTTTGCAGTGGAGTTCAGAACACATAAGAATCTTAACTGCCATTAATGGAATTTGCATACAATTCATGTAAACATGCTAGTACAGGATTCTCATCGTTTGAAGTTGCATACAGATACCAACCGAAAGAAGCATTAGACTTAATAACATGGGTCACTCAAGAGAATACGAGTTCTGGAAGGGAATTTTGGGAATACATTCAAAAATTTTGGAAAACAGTCTAGGATGCATTAGTGGAGGCACAAAGAAAGCAAGAACTAAATGTTAACCGCAAACGGGGTGATTGGATGGTAAGCACAAGTGACAAGGTTTGGCTTTCAACAACTCATTACAGGTGCAAATCAAGGGACAAGGGGATCCTACTGGGAAATTTGCTCCTATGTACATCGAAACCATTTACTGTAATCGAGATGATATCGTCAGTTGCTGCCAAATTGGACATTCTGCCTTCAACAAAAATTCATCCAGTGATACACATCAGCCAATTAAAACAAGCAAATCTTCGACCAACTGAAGGAGAATTGGAATTGGATCCCTCAATAATTATAGAACTTGAGGTTCACAGAGGGGTAATAGATTGGGTTGGTCAACCGTTTAAGGCCAACAATATTATACTATGGCAAGTGCATTATCTAGGAAGGCTAGAAGATGAGTTAACTTTAGAAAATAAAAATTATGTGTTTTTGCAAAGGTATTGGAGGGATAATAATATAGAAGTCCCGTCTTGAGAATGAAAGAGTTTTAACAAAGGTCAGTTAAAAATATTGAGGGGATGATGTAATATTAACAGCAGATCGAACTTGTTTGTAAAAGGGTATTTAGGTGTTATGAATATAGAGTACTAAATTTGGTGGACGTCCGCGAAAAAATCGCGCGATTTAGAGTCCTATTTCAAAAGATATAGCGATGGGTGTATTTAGGTGACAGCTAGTGGTCAAAATAATAGGTGGGTAACATTGAAACGGGTTAAGGGTCAAAGTAGTTGCGGAATTTAAGGCGTACGTCTATATTAAGTACTAATAGTGGTTTGGTACCTAATATGCATAGTTGTTCATATCGTGCGATTTTTTCCTTTTTTGCGATTGAAACGTATAATTCGTGACTTTTGAAAAAATCGTAAAAAAACGTGTATTGTAAACTTAAACTGAAATTTTACGGAAACCTGCAAACTAATTACTATAACAGTACATTTTTTTTTACGGATATGTACGGAATAAAACGGGAAATATGCGTCGCACTTATTGGTACTTTCTGTTCAGTGAACTGAACAGAAATACCACGGTAGTTGTACGTTATATAATCAAAATGTACGGAAATTTCTGAAAAGAGACGTTGAACGTCAAAATAATTTCGCGCGTTCAGTTTGAAATTTGTACGGGCGTCTTCTTCAATTTTTTTTGAAAAAAGACGCCATGGAACAGAGACGAAATTGCTAAAATGCTATTTTCGTAGCATTCGAACCCGGGTACGTTAACTGCGAATCATATCCTAAGGTGAACGACAGGACTACCATTTAGTAGAGTCATACCGTTACCAAAAAAATTGTGATAAAGGTTTAAAGAGTTTATATTTTTACCGCTCATTAAACGGGAAAAACTTGCAAACTGCGATATATGTAATAGTTTTTTGTTTTTTTATGTACGGAATAGTATGGAAGGAAATTCATTAACGATTTTTTACGATTTGATCAAAAGGATCAATGCGTTTGTAACGTATAATTCGTCACGTACGGTATGTTCGCACTAATCGCCGTGAACAACTATGCTAATATGGTTCGTTTCGTACGATTTTTAATACGAAACGTCATAATTCAAATTTGTAAGTTTTGTAGGTAGTTTCGCAAGTTAAATTCGCGACGCACGATCGTGCGAAGTCGCGTTTCGATTTGCGTGCACTTTTGCACGTTAATGCTACGTAGTTAAATGTAGTGTTTGATTGGTTAGTAAATGCTACGTAGTTAGTGGGAGATTTCGCACGCTTTTGCATTGATCAGTCCAAGTCCTTGTTGATCAATGATTGGCCCAAGTAAAAGCCTGTAGCGTTGACTCTGGCTTGGCGAGTCCAGGGCGATGATGGATAAATATTGAAGTGTAAGAGGAGAGTAGATATCTTTTCCTTTGGAAAAGTTTGTGGAAAATTATGATTGATCTTGGTCCTGAGCAATTAAAACCAAATTGGAGAAATGGCATTTTGGCATTGAAATCTCTTACTAACTAAGTAGTGTTTTAGTAGTTAAGAGATAGAAATATTTAAGAGTGGAGAGTAGAGGAAAACACTTTAAAAGAAGGGTTGAGCCACAAGGGCAAGAGACCAAGCTAATGTTATGTGGACAGAAGCTTCTTCTAATTTAAAGTTTATTTTTTTATGTGAGTGCTTTCCAATGAGAATGTGTAATTTTCCAATGTGTGGAATGTGTGGTTGAAATGTGATGTAGTAATGGGATTTTCTAAGAGGTTAGAAATCCTATTACATCTACGCTTGTCACACTCCTCACTTTTAGGCAAGTCCTGTTTCATTTGTGGTCCGTCAATAAAAGGGCTAAGGCGCCCACTTGCTCCATTGTTTACATGTGAACAATATATAATAACACATGATGTGGTTGGTGACGCTATGGCTTCGATGGGTAGCGAAACAGGATACACGGTGAAGCATGGGGTGTTGTATGTACATCGCGAATCGTAATTAGCATTATTTACGCTGATTCTGTCGCCCCAAATTTTGACTCTATCACCCTAAATAGAGTACATAATTCTAAATTATTCTTTACACTATTTAAGGTACTTTTTGAATCAACGTTAACAACTCTAATATAGTGCCGTTTTAAATAGTTTGGCGTATGATCGGTGTCTAACGGTGCAAAATTGTACTTTACTAATTAAAAAAGTACAAAAAATGATTTAATACAGGTTGTTATCATGTAGTTGCATTTTCACAAATTGCTTAGTGCAAACGTTATAGTGACGTGAAATTGTACGTTTTGTCAGATGTTGTACGTGTACCTAATTTACAGTAAAGATATCAGCGCGGATAATTAGTACGGAAAAAAATCCAGATTAGAGTTATTGATAAATTAGAGTAAAATTTGTTTTTGAAAAAAAAATATTACACAAATTAGAGTTAATAACTCTAATCAATTTTTTTCATTTTATTAATCTAATTATTTCTTTAATCTAAGTGTACTTTCGCATGTAACCGAAACTTATCCTTGTTACTTTGTTTTTTAGCGAAGATTCTCTGTACAACTTCCAGAGCATTCGGATGTAAACACAAATAACTTGTTACTTACAAATTTGACTTACGTAGACGTGTACGAAACAATATGACAGATGAAGTGGTACACAAAATGAGGCAAAATTTCCACTCGGCATCAATTTGAGGCGTCTCTCCCCACGCTGTACATTTTTTGTGACTTCGTAATGTACGTACGCCACATTGTCCTCGTGTCAAAACTCTAAATTACCTTTCGCTGTCGCACAGAAATGCGGTTTCGTTTTTCGTTTTCCCACTCGCCGACAGGTGCCCAATGTTTTTCCTACGCCGTATGTGTGAAGACACGTGTGTTTGAGAGAGACGGCCCCTATACGGAAATCAGCGCACGGAAAATAGTACGCACATACTGGAAACGTGCAGTATGAGATTTTTTTTGGTACTCCGCGCACAAAAAATGTAAAAAACTTCCGGCACGTGCGACAGCGCCTGCCTATTCGCCCACCTTATTGGACTTTATTTCAAATCACCTCGCGAGGTGATTTGATGTAAAGTTTGAACATGTGCTGAAAGGACGCGAAGTGGGTCGAAATGCGCTAGACGACAAATTGCATCGCGCTAGACAACAAACTACTGTACGTCTAAAGTTTAAATGTAACGCAACTTGTACGGTGGTAACTTCTATTTTTTTGGTACGGCTGCGGATTTTCTCGTTTTTTTCTAAGTTATGGAGGAAAACGACAGAAAATAACTGTAACTTTAGCACATGCGAAAGTACCCTAAACTTGCACCTTACCATATGTAAGGTACGATCGAAAAACTCGACAACTCAACACGCACGCGAACCCTTCAACCGATTCATCGATTCAAACGACGACAAGCCTAACACTCAACTTCCCATCGTGGGAATCCTCACTACCTATCCCAACGGGCTTAACTTAGCCCCTAGCGAAGCATCTTGCAAAGCTGGTTTAATCAACATATCACCGCCGTTTCCTCAACTGTAGGAACAACAGAACTCTAATAATGTATCTCTTAGCCATTGAATCTTGATGTGTTTTGTCCTTTTATGAAACTATTTACTAAAGCAAAAGAACTTATCCTGTCTAAATAGATTTTCATGCACCCAACATTAATGCGTAATACTGTGTTCCCATGTGTTAAAGTAAGGATTTTTCCTTACTGTTTTCCTCCAAAATTGAACATGCAACGAGAAAATCTTACGCCGTAAGTGAAATGGTTAAAAACCAAGGTACAATTTGCGTCATCTTTAAACTTAAAATGTACTCCGATATGGCGTTATTATCTTTTTGACCCACTGCCACCAGCTCATCCTCAAACTTCTACTAAATCGACTCGCGAGTCGATTTTATTAAAAGTAACAATTGAGCGACGAATAGGAAAATATTGCCACACGCATCACACGTTTTTGATTTTTTTTGCCGGAGCAAGAGCACACGCTATCTTTTTCCTTGCTCATCACGAGTATGTACCCAGAAAAAGGACGAGCATGTACGGAAAAAAAATTGCAGGCGTCTCAGACCTCTACTTTCACTCATGGGTTTTTTGCAAAAATCTTTGTCATCGTCTCTCCCTTTCTTTCTCACTCTGCCGCTCCTCTCTCCCTCTTCTTGGAATGAAGAACGATAATACTATTATGAAACAAAATATATTTTTTTGTCTTTTTTTTAAATACTTTGGTCATAATTTGATGGCATATCGAGTGATATAAAGAAACCGGGAAACCATGTCAAAAAGTTTTGGTACTAATGACGTCACAAGTGAGCATGACTTTGCAATGTAACAACCTTAAACATCTATAATGTTGCGTTGCTATTTTTGTAGACGTCACAAATTATCTCAAGATTTGTAGTCGTCTACAACCGTCACAAGTTTCACCCACGTCTACAACCGTCACAGTACAGGTAACGATTTCATATATGCACACTGGAATGCTCTACAAAGTAGAACGGAGAATCTTCTCTAAAATTCAAAGTTACATTTCAAAGTTTTGGTCACATGGGCACACAACTAAATTCTCCTAACATTTCTTTCACCCAAAATGAAGGCCCTGCACCATGTTATGCTACCATGTATTCGACCTCTGTTCAATTGAACTCCACAAACTAGCAACTCCACTAAAAACAAAGGCATAACTTGAGGTAGAGTCGAGAACTCTACAAACTAGCAGCTCCAATGAAAATAAAGGCATGACCTAAGGTAGACATGGTACCACCAATCCAATATCAAGGGTACCAATCAGTTACCTAAAGACTCTTTGAACTCATTCTCAATGAAACTTCTTTGACGCCTGACAACACATTCCGACAAAGAAATTGTAGCAAAAACGTCTCGCATAGTCTTGACATTTAGGCACCCGAACACCCCTCGATAGGGAGCATTAAATTTTTTTTGATTCTCATAATTGTTGAAGTGAAATTTCAAGTCCGAATGCGTAGCAAGTGACTTAGCAATCTGTCATTTAGAATTGAGCTAACACCTTGCCTTAACTTGATATTTTTGGAAATGTCCCTAATAACCTCAATTTCCGTAATATACCTCATATTTCCTATATTTGTAACATGTTGACTTAAATAATCCTTAAACTCATTAATCCTAGTGTTGGGTATCGGGTAATTCCATATCGCGATAATTTCGATATTCGATATATCGAATATCGATCGAGCAAAATTCTCGATATATCGTACCGAGACCAACATAAATTATCGCGATATATATCGTGATGTATAGTATTTTTTTAAACCTAACATTTTATATTTCTATATAATGTGTAATTTTAGCGAAAAAGGCAAATTGTCTAATACGCCACGTACGACGTGATTTTCGTTCCGTGACTTAAAAGGTAGACGCCGCAAAATGTAACCGACAAAAATGTACTTTTTCTGTAATTCATATAATTACTTATTTGGGGTATGGTTACATCATGAGGTCTTTGTAATAGTACGGACAACAAAAAAATTGTATTACAGAGGCCTCGGTTACATCGCGTATCGTCTGTAAACAAGTTTTTACATACGTGATCTGATTTGAGTGGTTTCTTATAAGTTGACAATCAAATCTCTAAAATCGTCAAATATTTAAAAACCGACCAATTTCGTACGGAAATCTGTACTTGCATATTATGTACGTGTACTTCGCAAGTGTACTGCGCCAATGTACCTCAGAGATCTCGTTCACTCTGTTGACTTTCAGGAAAAAACCGTATTTGTTTTCGGCAAAGATTTTACGTTCACCTTGTCCCGAAGGCAAGTGACTTTGGAGACCACTGAAATTTTTTATTTTTTATTTTTTTCATGCCTCGATATATCGGCGATACGATATATCGCGATATTTTGATTTCCAATATATCGAAGTTACATATTAATTATCGAGTTCCTGAAATTCGATATCTATCGAATATCGGCAAAAGGTCCTCGATACCCAACACTACTAATTTATACACCTAACACTAATTTGGATACACGTTCCCACAATACTATTTTCCTACGAAATAGTCATGACCCTATGTTTTGAAACCTAAGAAGTTTTCCAACAGGTGTTTCCAACCTCTTATTTGTAACCTCTTGTTATCTAGTGAGCATTGGCACCATAGTCGTTCGCAAACTCTTGGTTATGATTTCAAATTTCTAAGACTCTTTTCAAATTTCCAAATTTTCGTTTATGCTACCTTCCCTTCTTTTTTTATCATACCGACCTGTAATTCCCTCTCTTTCGAACGTCCCTAAATTAATATACGAAAACGTAATTATTTTCTTGTTGTGGCTATGGATTCCAATTGGACCAACTTTTTTTGCCATTTTGCCCAAGTTTTTATCTCCTCTCATGAGAGATGAAAATTATTGTAAAAAATTTCTTTTTTATTGCCTTTGTCTATAACCACCAAAATGGCATCCTTTATTGCGAAACTTATTTTATTAACTCCATATGATGTGCTCACACCCTAATATGATAATTCAAAAATGGTTTATCATTGAGGATTTGAACAAATTTTAGTAACCTTCCTCCCTTTTGGGTCCTATGCACATAGACAGTGGCTTGACCTCGCCAAATATTTAGGTGCCAAACGACACTCTTTCACTCTATAACTCCTCACTCTTCCACTCTTTAACTCCTCAGGTGTAGGAGTTTTATCTTTGAACATCGATGTTAATCTCTCCAGTTACACACATAATTTGCTGTCAGAATTGCATCTCCCATTAAAAAAAAATTGTGTCTTGTGATCATGGCCATGACCATCTCTTGTAGAGTCCTGTTCTTTACTTTTGCAATTCCGTTGAAGTCGAGTGAATAAGGGGCAGGGAATAGCTACCTTATCCCCCTCTTTCGATAATAAT
The DNA here is from genome assembly GCA_037447655.1 of Zygnema cylindricum. Classification (NCBI taxonomy): domain Eukaryota; kingdom Viridiplantae; phylum Streptophyta; class Zygnematophyceae; order Zygnematales; family Zygnemataceae; genus Zygnema; species Zygnema cylindricum. The sequence continues at coordinate 127,358 of JBBHKE010003246.1, forward strand.
CCCTAAACGTGACAAACTCTCCTCCGTTGTCAAACCTCACTGCTTTTAGTTTGCGCTCAGATTGTCTCTCCTCCATAACAACCCACTCTTTAAATTTTGCCAATGCCTCAAAGTTCGTCAACAGATACACCAATTACATCCTTGAATAATCGTCCACTATGACAAAGATGTAATGATTACTCGCCAAACCTGTGGGCTTAATGCTATCACAAAGATCCACATGTACAAGCAGTGAAAGACTCTGAGTTTGTACTCGAAGTTCTTTACAGAATGTGTCTTTCGGATCTGCCGCCTTGTACTTCGACCATTACAACCATTCAAATTCTCACTGGCCGCAAGTTCCATCCCACAAACTGACATTTTTTTAGTCATACGTTTTTAATTTCCCTCGAAGGTATGACAAAGCTGTCCCATAGGCTCTGGTCACCCGTCTCCATTAAGTTAGGGTTTTTTTCGTCGTTTTTCTCCAAAACTTATCCCGTAACGAGGAAATCCGCAGCCGTACGAAAAAAATGAAATTACCAGAGTACAATTTACGTCACTTTTAAACTTTAAATGTACTTCACTTTGAAACTTTAAATGTACTGCAGTTTGTCGTTTAGCGCGTTCCGACCCACTTTCGCGTCCCTCCAGCTCATTTTCAAACTTCTACTCAAATCACATCGCAAGGTGATTTTAACTAAAGTTTCATCAAGTGAACGAATAGGCAGACGATGTCGCACGCGTCGTAGGCTTTTGAAAACTTTTCTGCGTGGAGAACCAAAAAGTAAAACCCACCGCACGTTTCCAACCTATGCGTACTTTTTTCCGCGGACTTTTTTCCGTGCAACGACCGTGGAAGGGTCTCGAGCAACGGACACCATTTCACAAAAGCGAAGTCCGTGAAGGCGCTCTTTCTCTCTCCCTCTCCCACTACCGCATCTATGTCACAATTCTTGCAATGAAAAACAACAATGATGGTGTCAAATGAAAGATCTCTGAAAAATAAAACTTTTGACTGTCTTTAGGCGTATTTTCATGGCAAGTAGAGTGAGAAAGGACGATAAAACAAAATCGGGAAACCATGGCAATTTTTTTTGGAATTAGTGACGTCGACGCTATCATAAGTGAGCGTGACGTCAAATGTCACAAACCCTAAACATCTACAATGTCACAAGAAACTAGACGCCTACAACCGTCGCTATTTTGGGAACGTCATCAATTGTCGCAAGTTTTGTAATTGTCTACAACCGTCACAAATAACACCCACGTCTACATCCGTCACAATTTATAGTAACGATTTCATTGCGTTACATCGGAACGCTCTAAAAGTAGTACGGAAAATCTTCGTTAAAAAACAAAGTAACAAGACTAAGTTTCGGTTACATGGGAAAGTGCCCTAAGCAAAATGTACAAAACCGAACCAAACACGCCTGTGCATATTCAACCAATTTGTCAATCCACACAATGCCAAGCACAACAAAAAACACAACCAACACTTGTGCCGATATGTCTCTCCAAGACCGTAGGGAAGAGTAATGTGCTACAACACATGCTTCTTACCAAATGTACAAGTTGCATTGTTTTCAATTGTGGTGTACCCTTGGTCACAAGTGCATGGCACATCCAAACCGCTACAGTAGCCATGACCTCCACAAGCTCCCATGGGTTGTGTTGCATTGCAAAACCTATCACAAACTGATACATTTTTTCGTGTAAGCGTTGAGATGCCACAAGGAACGGCATCAAAACAGTTGTTTTTCACAGAGACACAAGTTGAATTGCTATTCACAATAACGCTCGTCGATAAAAAATAATTGTTGGTAACGTCAAGTTTGAAGTCTGTCAAAGTTTGGAGTCGAAGAGTGAAATTGCCAGTGAGAAGGTTGTTCTGCAAAAACCTGCAACACCCGCAAAATATACACGAAATGTCATTATATTTCTCGTCGTTTGTGACAATTGTCTCACAAGACGAGTCTAAAAATACTCGACTGTCGCATTCTAACACTATAACTTAGGTATGTCACCCATGAGGGAGCACATTTGACCCTAATTCACACCATTCTTTAGACTAATCATCGTCCACTTCAAGCAATTAGCACTTGAAAGATAAAAATAATAACAATACTTTAATTTTGGAGAATGTAATTATTGAAAATTGTCGAAACTGCCTGATTTTAGGATGTCAAAAAAATTGTTGGGGAGGTGACCAAATTCAGGTTTTGAACCAGTTTTTTATTTTTTAATACCTTCTTAAACTTGCAGAGCAATGAAAAAAGAAAAGTTTTGGATCAGTACTTTTCATGGTGCTGGTATTCAAGACATGAGAATGTTTACGACAACTATTGTGAGTCTCAAGCTTCTTGTTACGTTTTTGCTGTCATTATGCCATTAAAAATCTTCGTTCAAATAAAAGCAAAGAAATGACAAAATAAGGAGATGTCACTTACAACTGTTCAAGTTTTTTAAGATTGGAAAAACTTGTTGGCATTGTGCCCATCCACTTGTTAAAGGACATATTTCTGCAGCATAACTACATGAAAGGATAAATAATCAAGAAACTGGGTCTTTTTTTGGTACGAAGTAGCTTGAGCACCTTTAATATCTCCTTGTTTTTGTAGTAAAACCAAAAAAACTTGGTGGAATGTGGATCAACTTACAGTATTCGCAACCTGCTTAGGCTGCCTATATTTGCAGGCAAAGTACCACTGAAATTGTTTTCGTCCAAATACCTGAAAGATTCATTTAAATTAGCTAACTGAGCTTTAAAATTGAGCGCTCGCATCTTCAACGAAGCACATAATTAGCATTCAACCAAAAGCTAACACTTCAAAAGCCACATGAGATGCAGCCCACCATTGTTGAAGCCAAGCATAAGTCAAGGAAGCTTTGACACACGTGTATCACCTTCACTTAAATAAAAGTGGAGGATATAAGTGTCCTTGTAAAACTTACAACTCTTGGAGTCTTGTTAAATTGCAAATCCCAGAAGGAATTGGACCAATTAGTTTGTTTTGAGAAAGACGTCTGCAAAACAACAATCTCATCAACAAAGTAAAATGCAGTTGACCATTTCTGTCAAAAATTGGGGCATCGCATTTGCATCTGCTTTATAGCTTTCTAAAATTTCTCTGGCATCTCTTTGCTTCTCTTTTTTCTTTCCTCTGAAATTTCGACCCACAAATAACTGTGCACTCAGCTACTCCGGTATCTATTTTTTGAAAACAAAAAAAAAAATCGGAAGTATTTGGTGTTTATAAAGCTTGTTATATGCTTCTGTCGTGCGGTTTTTAATCTTTGAACCTGCATTACTTTCATCACACTCATTTCCATCTTGCAATATATCGCACACTTCACTTTTTGGGACAGTAAATGATATATATTCATGTGTCTTGTAACAGCTGAAATAATACACAGTCATCTTACAATACTTGAAGACTCGCTAAATTTTCGAAGGATGCCGGTATCCCACCACTTAACCGATTTTTTCTCAGATCTCTGTCACAAACAAAAGGATCACACACCTACATTTGTTGCGTCAGGTTTAACAGAGGATAGCCTGATAGGATCGCCAACTTACACACCATAACAATCACACAAGCGCAAGCACTTACGGAATCACTCACAAACGGAAGCTCACTAAACACTCACATCACCATTACACAGGGCTCGAAAATACACACATATTAGACCGAAGCTTTTTCCCCCTCACTTTGCACTCTTGCGACAGTTCTCACTTCTAATGTCTCATGTAACTGGAACATAAATTACTATACAGGGGAATATAATGTTAGAATACAATGTGTGAATCGGTGTATTGGACGTTTTTGCTTCTAGATGAATGGTAAGGTGTTCAATTGTTGTAAGCTATTTAATGCATGGTACCTGTTACAATGTCCGGTCCATCACACAATTACGTTTTGGTGAATTTGTGTCTGAGTCGTTAACTTACTTGTTTGGCTGTTAGTTCTGTGCTCTGTTATTTTTGTGTTCTCTGTTCAGTGGCTGAGTGTCTGATGTGAGTAAGTGGAGAACGTCCGATGGTTGTTGTGCCTTTAGAGGTAAGAAGGTAGCGCACGATTACAAGGAGCTTAGTGTAGTAATGAGCAACTCTGTAAGACCAGACGGTTTATCACTTAACCCATCTAAGTGTGTAGCTTGGTGCACACATTGTTTACCTTCGAACTTCCAAGTCCCTATAGGTTTTCAAATTGCGTCCCAAGCGACGGGTTTTAACGCTTTAGGTTCCGCTACCGGAGCCCTGTCCTTTGTGAACCAAGTTGTTACTGATGCTTTGTTGGAGGACTTTTTGCACTATGATGACCTTCCTAAGCTCTCCGACTCCCAAGGCATGTGAAATTTTCACACATTGTTTTGCTCACCGTCCTCTTATCTCGCCTGGACATTACCACCAGCGGCTCCATTTTTGTCTTCACTTAAAGACTCGACAATAAAAAATTTAGTGTGCTCCACCACCTCGTTGGCCACGGGATGTCCCCATTTTGGCCCAAGTCGTCCCTACAGGAAAACTTATTTCCTTTTCATGAGGCTCTTCTCTCTGCTCGTGCACTTCAGTCACTTGATGCCTGAACCAGATTTTGCCTATTCAATCTCTTATAACTAACAACTTTCTTCTACAATAGCGCATATTTGAGCAATAGGCCGCCGCTGAATTCCACAATATATTAAACGCGCTACACTTTGCTCAATCGTGTGTTCGTTTACGTTCGTGTTTTGGTCGGGGGGCTGGTGCATGGTTGCAAGCCACACCGATTGTTTCGACTTGACCAATTAACATTTGCTCTACGTCTTCTTTGTTAAAATTCTGTGTCCATTTTCAGCTAAGGACCAGAAGTCAAAGCTGCGTGAGGAAGAAGTCAAAGAAAGTCCTGTTGGGTTCAGGTACGGTTGATTAGATGTCACGATGCATTTGCGTGGACGTCAAGTGAAGTTTGTTTACACGTCAAGCATACTTTGCGTAGACGTCATGTTTTGGTGAAACGTAGTTGCTTACTTGTATTGTACGGCAAGCGAAGTCGTCGCAGATTTTGAGTGTATGACACGTAACGAATTGTGACTGTTGATTCGTTTACGTAGGTCACAAGTTAAGATGTTTCTTTTACGTGAAACATAAGTAGCGTAGTACCTACATCACCTACACATATAAAATGTACTCATGTTTGACATTGAAACTTAATCATCAATCAACTGAATGATTCCCCCTAATTTTTCCCTGCTGCTATTTTTGCACTGAGTGCTTGTTTTGTCGTGTAATTAATCTACCTTCTTCCTTGTTCAGTAATTCACCTTTGTTTTCTCATATAGAGAGTTGTTTTCCTTAGCTTCCTGCCTTGTAATTGATTGATCCTATGCCTTGTAATTGATCGATCCTATGCCTTGTAATTGATTGATCCTATGGCCACTTTTTTTGAATCTCAACATCATATCGGAGCTTTGGGTAAATTACAGACATCCATAAATTTAATGGAAGTAATTATTTACTGTGGAAAGCTAAGATGACCCGAATTCTAAAATTTAAGAATTATTGGGGTATTGTAGCAGGCACTGAACATAAACCTACTGAAGCCTAGAAGGAAGCATGATATGATAGAAGGGAAGAAGAGGCAGCGGGATATGATAGAAGGGAAGAAGAGGCAGCGGGATATGATAGAAGGGAAGAAGAGGCAGCGACAGGATATGATAGAAGGGAAGAAGAGGCAAGGATATGATAGAAGGGAAGAAGAGGCAGCGACATTATTTTTTCTAGCAGTGGAAGACAGCCAGCTTTTACACATAGTTGAGTTGGATTATCCTAAGGCTATGTGGGATAAACTAAGGTTTGTACATGAGTGTACTAATCCGTCCAATATTATGCAATTAAAGAACAAATTGCTAGACTTTAGTATGGAGAGTGGAGATACTATAGAAACCCATATCAATAGACTGAAAGAGCTTAAGTTACAAATAGCCGCAGTCGGCACAAAACAGAATGATGATGATTTCATCCTCACACTTTTTAGGTCATTGCCATCACAGTATGCTATGATGATCACGGCTTTGAAAAGTCAACCTACTATAGACTTTGATGTAGTATGTCAGTATTTCATTCAGGAAGAAGTTGAGATTAAAATAAAAGAGGGAAAAGTGTCAGATTCAACTCTTTATGTCAAAGGCGAACAGTAAAACGCGAGTCAGTAACTGCTTGTGCCATATGTGGCAAAGCCAATCATCAGACTGCTGACTGTAGATTAAAAAAGAACGAGACTGAAAACTTCAAGAAAATATTATTTGTTACCGTTGTGGAAAACCTGGTCATAAGTCTTCAATTTGTCATAGCAAAGACAAAAACGAACCGAACAAACAGTCATTTGCCATGAATATTCAAGATGAGACTAAACTTTGCCATATGTGGCAAAGCCAATCATCAGACTGCTGACTGTAGATTAAAAAAGAACGAGACTAAAAACTTCAAGAAAATATTATTTGTTACCGTTGTGGAAAACCAGGTCATAAGTCTTAAGTTTGTCATAGCAAAGACAAAAACGAACCGAACAAACAGTCATTTGCCATGAATATTCAAGATGAGACTAAACTTTTTCTCACACAGTCTAATGCTCAGAAAAGCAAATGGATTATAGACTCTGGAGCGTCTCATCACATGTGTAATGACAAGTCCATCTTTTCTTCTCTCACAACATTAAAGAGTCCTTGACGCATTATACTGGCAGATGATAAGATTTTCGTGATCAGTTTAATTGGCAAGGTTAAGTTACACTTATACTGTGATACTGGTAGCCATGAAGGGCATCTAAAAAAAGTGATACTGGTAGCCATGAAGGGCATCTAAAAAAAGTTTTATACTTACCAGATTTAAAGCATAACCTTTTCACTGTTATGCTTGCTGTGACGAGTGAACTAAAAGTCGAATTTGAGAAAAAAAATAACGAACGTTGTGAAATCAGTAGTGAGGGAAAGCTAATCGCTCTTGGATATCCGGAAGGGAATATTTTTGCTCTACGTTTGGATGATGAAGATGCACAGATGAATTTCAGCAAAGAAGCACAGACTTTGGAGTTATGGCATCAACGATTTGGTCATCTAGGAGAGCAGAATCTCAAACGACTCATCGAAAAGAAGATGGTCCGAGGACTTGAGGACGTCAACGCCAAAGACAATCTTAAGGTGTGTGAACGATGCGCTCAAGGTACTTTAAGCAGAGAACATGAAGTGGAGCCTTCGTCATCGACGCCAATTTCTATTCCAGTCTAGACTTCTGTCATCCCCGGTGGAACATCAACCTTTCAACCTTTACAAGTGGAGAAGTTACCGGCATCACAACCTTCGCAAATTACAACCTCTTTGAATCCGATTCAACAATCGAGATTGAAGGTAACCCCTCAAAGAGTATCTAATCGAATACGTGCTAAACCAAAACGGCTCATTGAAGAAATGGAAGATGTGGGTTTAGCTTATTGTTTTATGGCGGCAGAGGGGGAACCGCAAACTTTTCATGAAGCTTTGGAGGGTTCTAATTCTCATAAATGGAAAAAGGCAATAGAATTAGAATATGACTCTCTGATCAAAAACAAAACTTGGACCTTAGTAGAACGCCCAGAAGAGAAAAACATTGTGGGATGTAAATGGGTCTTTAAGATTAAGAGGAAATCAGATGGGTCAGTTGAAAGATATAAAGCGAGGTTAGTTGCTAAAGGGTATTCCCAAGAAGAGGGGGTTGATTACACTGAGACTTTCTCACCAGTAGTGAAGTTTAATAGTCTCAAAAGTTTAATAGCCTTAGGGGCAACAGAGGGAACATAGACGCATCAACTAGATATCAAAACTGCATTTCATAATGGGGATTTAGTGGAAGAAGTCTACATGGAACAACCAGAGGGCATGATAGAACTAGGAAAAGAACACATGGTGTGTAAACTTCAAAAATCCATATACGGTCTAAAACAAAGTCCTAGGTGTTGGAACATCAAACTTGACACCGAAATGAGAAAATAGGGTTTTGAGAGATGTCATATAGACGACGACCTCGACAAGACAGGAGCACTACCAGATGGATTTCTACATGTTAAAGAGGACATATCAGTTGGAGAGAACAAGGTGAAAATAAACTTTTGAAATTTGACTTTGTAATCACCTCACAGGAGTTAGTCCTATTTAGTGTGGACAATTGACAATTAGCAGAAAATGACTCAGAGAGGGGGTGTTAAGATTTATGCGTTCATTTTCAGCTAAGGACCAGAAAGTCAAACTTGTCAAAGTTACGTGAGAGATAAGTTATGTGAAGAGAAGACAATATGACGTGAAAATCAATCAACCGGAGTCTTGTTAGGTTTATGTACAATTAAATATGTGTATGTACAGTTGAATATATGTCACGGTACAGTTCAAGGTACATTTTGGATAGACATCAAGCATACTTTGCGTAGACGTCAAGTTTTGATGAAACGTAGCCGTTTAAATGTACTGTACGGCAAGTTTAAGTGTCACAAATTTTGAGTAGGTGTCACATAGTGAATTGTGACCATTGATATGATGACGTAGGTCACAAGTTAGGATTCTCATCTTTTACGTGGAACACAAGTAGCATAGAACCTACGTCATTCACATATATAAAATTGTACTCATGCTCACATTGAAATCAATCATCAATCTACTGAATGATTCTCTCCAATTTTTCCCTACAGCTAGTTTTGCACTAAGTGCTTATTTTGTCATGGAATTAATCTATCTTCTTTTTTGTTCAGTAACTAAGCCATGCCATGCTTTCTCATAAAGAGAATTGTTTTCCTTAGCTTCCTGTCTTGTAATTGATCAATCCTATGGCCACTTCTTTAGAATCTCAACATGGTATCGGAGCATTAGGTAAAATTACAGACATCCAAAAATTTAATGGTAGTAATTATTTACTATGGAAAGCTAAGATGACCCGTATTCTAAAATATAAGAATTACTGGGGTATTGTAGCAGGCGCTGAACTAAAACCTACTGAAGCTTTAATGGCAGCAAGATATGATAGAAGGGAAGAAGAGGCAGCGACATTAATTTTTCTAGCAGTGGAAGATAGTCAACTTTTACACAGTTGAGTTAGAAAAACCTAAGGCTGTGTGGGATAAATTAAGGACTGTACATGAGCGGACTAATCCGTCAAATATTATGCAATTAAAAAACAAATTGTTGGACTTTAGTATGGAGAGTGGAGATACTATGGAAACCCATATTAATAGACTGAAAGAGCTTAAGTTACAGTCGACACTGAAGTGCAACTTGCCGAGACTGAATGATGATAATTTGATCCTCACACTATTTAGGTCATTACCATCACAGTATGATATGATGATCACGGCTTTGAAAAGTCAACCTACTTTAGACTTTGATGCACTATGTCAGCATTTCATTCAGGAAAAAGTTGAAATTAAAAGAAAAGAGGAAAAAGAGTTGGATGCAGCTCTTTATACCAAAGGCAAACAGTTAGCAAAACGTACTGAGTCAGTATTTGCTTGTGCTTTATGTGAGAAAACCAACCATCATATTGGTGACAATAGATTTAAAAAGAAAGAAACTGAAAACTTCAAGAAAAAAATTGTTTGTTACAGTTGTGGACAACCAGGTCATAAGTCTTTAGTTTGTCGTAATAAAGACAAGAACTGACAGAACAAACCATCATTTGCCATGACCATTCAGGATGAGACTAAACTTCTTCTCACACAGTCAAATGCTCAGAAAAGTAAATGAATTAAAAATTCTAGAGCATCTCAATATATGTGTTATGATAAGTCCATCTTTTTTTCTGTCACAGCATTACAAAATCCTCGACGAATTCAACTGGCAGATGATAAGATTATAGAGACCAGCTTAATAGGCTAGGTTAAGTTACAGTTATACTCTGATACAGGAAGTCATGAAGGGCATTTAAAAGATGTTTTATACTTACCAGGTTTAAAGCATAACCTTTTCAGTGTTATGCATGCTGTGAAGAGTCGACTAAAAGTCAAATTTGAGAAAAAGAAAAATGAAAGGTGTGAAATCACAAGTGAGGGAAAGCTAATCGCTCTTGGATATCCGAAAGGGAATCTTTTTGTTCTACGTTTGGATGAGGAAGATGCACAGATGAAATTCAGCAAAGAAGCAAAGACTTTGGAGCTATGGCATCAACAATTTGGTCATCTGGGAGAGCAAAATCTCAAACGACTCATCGACAAGAAGATGGTCCGAGGACAGGAGGACGTCAACGCCAAAGACAACCTTAAGGTGTGTGACGGATTTGCTCAAGGTAAGCAAAGAAGGCTTCTTTTTCATAAAGATGATGAACCTAAACATAGAAGGAAGTTGGAGCTTATTCATTCTGACTTGAGCGGTCCTCAACCCTTAAGTCCTAGAGGTTCTAGATTTTTCATCACTTTTACGAATGAGTGCACTACAAAAGTATTGGTGTATTTCATGAAATCCAAGAGTGAAGCCCTTGAGAAATTCAGAGAATTTAAAACCATGGTAGAAAACCAGGGAGAAGAACGGATCCAAATTTTAAAATCGGATAATAGGGGAGAATATACCTCCAATGCTTTTAAGGAAAAATGCAAAACTAGGGGGATACAACAATAATTCACAGTAGCTTATAGTCCGCATCAAAACAGAGTATCAAAATGACTTAACCGAACTTTGGTTGAAATTGCACGTTGTTTAGTACATAGTGCAAAACTAAGTCAAAACCTATGGGCTGAAGCTATCCTTACTGCAGTTTATTTGAAGAATCGTTCTCCTAATACTTTTCTGAAGTATATTACTTCTGAAAAAGCTTGGTCAGGGTTTTACACCAAATGTTAAACATTTTAGAGTTTTTGGAAGCAAAACCTTTGTTCACATCCCAACACAGAAGAAAAAGAAATTTGACAAAAAGAGTTAGCCTAGTGTTTTTGTAGGTTATGACATAAATAGAAAAGCTTACAGAATTTATGACCCTGGTACAAGGAAAGTTCATGTGAGTCGAGATGTGACTGTAGATGAAAGGAAGGAAAGTAGTTCAGGTGTGACAAGTAGTTTTGACCCTTGGTCTGAAGAACCAGAAATTGTCATTGTTCCCCTTAACAATCCAGAAGAAATGGAAAGTGGGTCTCCACAAACACCTGGTACTCCAAGCATAGAACATGAAGTGGAGCTTTCGTCATCGACACCAATTTCCATTCCACTTCAGACTTTTGTCATCCCCGGTGGAACATCAACCTTTCAACCTTTACAAGTGGAAAAGTTACCGGCATCACAACCTTAGCAAATTACAACCTCTCCGAATCCGATTCAACAATCGAGATTGATGGTAACCCCTCAAAGAGTATCTAATCGGATACGTGCTAAACCAAAACGGCTTATTGAAAAAACGGGATATATGGGTTTAGCTTATTGTTTTATGGCGGTGGAGGGGGAACCGCAAACCTTTCATGAAGCTTTGGAGGGTTCTAATTCTCAGATATGGAAGGAGGCAATAAAATTAGAATATGACTCACGGATCAAAAACAAAACTTTGACCTTAGTAGAACGCCCAGAAGAGAAAAACATTTTGGGGTGTAAATGGGTCTTTAAGATTAAGAGGAAATCAGATGTGTCACTGGAAAGATATAAAGCGAGGTTAGTTGCTAAAGGGTATTCCCAAGAAGAGGGGGTTGATTACAATGAGAATTTTTCACCAGTAGTGAAGTTTAATAGTCTCAGAAGTTTAATAGCCTTACGGGCAGTAGAGGGTATGCAGATGCATCAACTAGATATCAAAACTGCATTCTTAAATGGGGGTTTAGAGGAAGAAGTCTTTATGGAACAACCAGAGGGCATGATAGAACCAGGAAAAGAACACATGGTGTGTAAACTTCAAAAATCCATATACGGTCTAAAACAAAGTCTTAGTGTTGGAACATCAAACTGACACCGAAATGAGAAAAGAGGGCTTTGAGAGATGTCATAGACAAAAATCTCGCCAAAAAAAGGATGAGCACTACTGTGGGATTTTATGTGTTCAAGAAGACTGTTAGTCGAGGAGTACAAATTGGAAAAGGTTTAAAATTTGATTTTGGAATTAGCTCACAAAAGTTGGTCCTATTAAGTGTGGACAATTGATAGTCAGCACAAAATGACTCAGAGAGGGGGTGTTAATATTTCTGCGATTATTTTCAGCGAAAGACCAAAAAGTCAAACTTGGTCAAAGTTACGTGAGAGAGAAGTTACGTGAGAGAGAAGTCAATGTGACGTGAAAAATAATCAACCGAAGTCTTGTACGGTTGATTGGACGTGAAGTATGATTTGGTAGACGTCACGGTACATTAGCGTAGACGTCAAGTTTTGGGTGAAACTTAGTGGCTTACTTGTACCGTACGGCAAGTTATCGCATATTTTGAGTAAATGTCGCGTAGCCAATTACGACCGTTAATTAAGGTTACACAGGTCACAAGTTAAGATTTTATTCCTTTGCGTGATACAAAAGTAGCGTAGGACTTACGTCACCTACACATATAAAATGAACTCATGCTTACATTGAAAATCAATCATCAATCTACTGAATGATTCTCTCCAATTTTTCCCTACTGCTAGTTTTGCACTGAGTGCTTATTTTGTCAAGAATTAATCTCTTCTTTCTTGTTCACTAATTAAACCTTGCTTTCTCATATAGAGATTTGTATTCCTTAGCTTCGTGTCTTGTAATTGGTCGATCCTATGGCCACTTCTTCAGAATCTCAACAGAAAGTGTAAAAAAATACATTCACAAGGGAGGAAGAGAGGGAAGGAGGTGAGGCAGATGGAGAAGGGAAGTAAGTGAGAAGAAGAACGAGGGCAAAGGGGAGGGAGAAGGAAGGTGAGGGAAGTGGAGTGTGAAAGTAAGAGAGAGAGAGAGAGCGGTGAGGTAAGAGGAAATCGAAGGGTAAAGAAGAGGATAAGGGAAGACAATTGGTTTGAATGCGGACAGATTGAAAGTTGTAGGGAAGACTATGAAAGAATATCTGAGTGGAGTCAAGATTGGCAACCGTAAGCCGTTCAAAATGAATAAATTTATATTACTCCCGTTTTCATCCATTGTCAGAGGGCACATTTCTTTTTTCTTTTACAAGAATTGAAGCATCTTTCTGCATCGTCTCCAGGAATAAACTTTATTTCCTTTCCCCTCAGAGATGTGGTTGGTATCTGGGCAAATTTAGGCGAGTTATTGGTCAGAATTTGAGCTTGAGGAACAAAAAATCGATTCCCAAAAATATTTTTATTTTTTCTCTTTTACTGCACCTATTTTCAGCACCGAAGACAACAAACAGAGAATTTAAAAATTTAAAATTCTCTGTTCATTATGCTGGCACATATTATTATGGATATGTTTTATAATAGTAAATATATCGTCTTTATGGCCACCCATTTAACTGAAAGTTTCCGACAACTCCCGCTTTCGAGAACGGTCCAATATCGCATCCGAAGTTTTTTTTGTTATCTGAGCAAGTCAGTTTGCTAGCCGCCTGTACAGTTCTCACGTGTGAACAAGTAGTCAGTAATAACAAAGTTAAAGTAGCAAATGAACAGACTATAGAGGAAGCCATGGTTTCAATTTTAAATGAGAGAGAAGAAGTAAGACTTGAAGAGCGAAGAAAATCTTGCAAGTAATGAATGGATTAGGGCTCAAGCGACTTCGAATAGGCCAACATTTTCAAATTCATGCGTCATCCTTGTTTCTTTTGTCGATTTATTTTGTCTGCATTACGCTTAGTTCAAAAGTAGGTGAAACTAGGCCCATACAATATGCCTATTGTATGCAAAACATACAATAAGACCTTAAGACCCATATTGTATTTGGACCTATTCGGACCAATTAAAACATTCGAACCAAAAATTGGACCAATTAAAACATCCGGACCAAAAAATTTTATTTACACCGTCAAATTTGAACGATCGGAAGGTCTCTGATCAAAGTAGTGATCTAACAAGATCACATGAAAAGCCCATAACACAACTTACGATAAAGGCGCCGACCAAAGGCCTACCATAACAAAGCCTACTTTTGAACTATGGTATTACAGCCAAGGAGTGCTCTTGAAGGTTTGCGCAGAGATTTTGTACAGACTTTTTGGCAGGACTCTCATGTGTTTTTCACAGTGAGGATCAAGTATTTGGACAAAACTAAAAAAGGTCAAAAGCCGTACTTGATCCTAAAAATTGCATATAGCGGGACACGTGCACATCTTATTTAGGAGCATCTGCAGAGTAAAAGAAAAAGTGTGTTTTTTAGCCGTCGATGATGATCTGGACGGTTTGAAATGGCATTGCTGTAAATTTTGAACCCGGAAACGGCCCCGATTGGAAACGAGACATATGAAATCAAAAGGAGTATCTGGCGTCAAAGTTGTTGGCACTGGCTCAAAAACTGCATGTACCGTTTTTTAAATGAGACTGTACTATCGTACCATCATATTTGATTTTTGCCCAATCATTGTTATTGCTCTTAAGATCTTGAAATGGGTACAGCTACACCTTGAATCGCTATTAGCGTTAATAACGCTAATTCAATGCCCCCAAATTTTGACCGTTAAATCTAAAATAGAATTAATAACTTTAATTGTTTTTTTACGTTAGTATAGGTACTATCGAATTAACATTAATAATTATAATTTGGACAGTTTCTAAATAGTGTAGTGTACAAAATGCGTTAGTCCGTACTTAAATTGCTCGTTATTTTGTACAATTGTACAGAAAGTGTGTTAAACAAAGGCGTCGACACGAGAAAGTGAGTGCGTCGACACGAAAAAAGCGCACTCAGATTTGATTCCAAGTGATAAAAACGACGGAAAATAGCGCGAACTTGTTCTCACATGATCAAACGCCGTCTATGTGAACACGGGCTACAGCGGCTACACTATGGGGAAAATATTCCCAAATTAGTTACGAATAATTAGAGTAAATTTTTTTTTGGCAAAAAGCTTTGAACCCAAATAAAATTGATAAAACTAATATATTTTTTTTCACTAAGGGTACCGCCCCATGTACTTCTAACTTAGCGAATTACTTTGTTTTTTAGTGCGGGTCCAGTGGACACGTATTTCAAGTGTCTCTATGTGTTTCCTCAAAATTTTTACTTAACATTGTGACGATTGTATACGTCGACAATGCCCGTGACGGCTGTCAACGTGTACTATCTGTCATGCCGCACCATATTTTTCGAAACTTTTTGAAGCGTCGCAAGACACATCGTAATTTTTGAAGCGATTTGGTTTGTCGCAAGTCATTGCGTGACATCCAAGACGTACAACCTTGCAGTCGTGGCTGTACAAGTGCCTTTGCGTAAACCTCTCCCGTCCAGCCGCCATGACTTCGCAAAGACGGCCGCCATGACTTCGCAGATTTTTCACCTTCACAAATTTTTCATTTTACGTGAAATGACACTGCACCATCAAGACCCCTTCAAAAGAAAAACCGTACAAGTTGCATGCGGACAATAACGAACAACCCAGTATTTTTTTCAGTCGTCAAAAACTTTTGAAAACTTTTCACACGTGGGAATATGTTTTCTTATTTGTGTAAACAGTTCTACTTTGCTTAAAACACATTGCCGATGTGGTTTATGATAAGTTTGAAGATGACGTGACAGTGGGTCAAAAAAACACAAGACAACGAATTTTCATACATCCTAAGTTTGAGAATGACGCAAATTTTACTCTACAAATATGGGATTTCTTCGTACGGTTGCAACTTAGGGAGTACGACGCTAAGTTTGAAAGGAAAACAACATAAAAAAACCCAAACTTAGCCACACGGGGTCGTACCCTAAGTATTCTTTAACGTTAATATTGATTCACGATGTACACGGCCCCATCGTTATTAGAGCTGAACATTTTTTCCAAAAGTCAAAAGGTGTTCTATGTGATTAACTATTCGATTTTTCTCTGGAGGGCAAAGGTTGCAAAGGTTGAAATTTCAGGTACCCGAATTGGACTTTTTTTTTTCAAAATTTGAACACCCAAAATTTGGCCGGGTTATTCCACGCTCCTTAATTGTTACACGGTACCCGATACGCGTTTACGAAAAAAAAAGTTAACCGAAACTCGATTTTTCACGACTAACAATACATAATAAGTACAAACTTAATGGTACAAAGTGCAATTTTGCTGGATAGTGTGGACACTACACTGCGAATCGTTATTAGCGTCAATAACGCTAATTCGGTGCCCCCAATTTTTTCCCAAAATTCTCAAATAGAATTAATAATTATATTTTTACATTAACGCTTTTTATGGTTTTTTTTCAATTGGCATTAAAAACGAAAGTACATTGCGATTTAAATATTATGGTGTACGGTCTGTGTCAGACTGTACAAAAATGTACCTTTCTAAGTGAAAAAGTACAAAAAATTATTTAACATAACCGCCCACGCATATGAATGTGCGCTATTAAAAATGGATGAAATCAGACTGTCAAAAAGCACGTTCGCACAAATTCATCCGACAATCGCGTGGTGGACTGTGTGAACGTACAATTTGTGTAAGATTTGTCAGATTTTGTACTTGTACTTATATTAGTGTAAACATGTTTAAGCCGATTTTTTTTTTTAAACCCAAAATTAGAGTTAGTAAAAAATTAGGGTTAATGTTTTTGTTTTTTTGAAATTCCTTATTAGCGTTAATAACACTAATTATTTTTGTACGCTATTTATTTCTTGGCGCTAATACACCGTGAATCGTTATTAGTGTCAAAGTTTAAATAGTGTTGAAGAAAATTTACCGTACTTGATGCTAATTAAGAATTTGAAAATTTTCAAAAAAAAAAGGTGTATTATAATTTTAGCGTTAATGCTAATTTGGGAACAGCAAAAATGAAGTTTTTGCCGTATGATTATATACATTAATATATGTATCATGACATAATAATTGAAATCGTATGCGGTCGCGAATATGCCATACTATTCGTATTATCCGTACATGCCATACTAATTTACGTCTCAGACTAATCCCTTTTTTTTAGCGCACGTCCCTATGCATGCTCGTCTGATTTAATTCATTTTTTGTAAATTTTCACTTGGAAAGGTTCATTTATGTACGGTCTGACATGCGTACACCACACTATTTAGATTTTATTGTACTTTCGGGCTTTACGCTATTTTGTACGTTACCTTAATTAACGTCAAGGAAAAATTAAAATCATGTATCCTATTTGAAAAAAAAAACAAAATTTTATGAACCCAAGTTAGAGTTGGTGACACTAATAACGATTCACGGTGTAGCAATTCGGGGTGTACAATACACTACACCGTGAATCATAATTAGCGTTAAGAAATAATTAGTGTAAAAAAATAATTAGTGTTATTAACTGTAAATTGCGTTTTATTGTTTTCTATGTATATATATATATAATTTATCAATAACTCTTATTTGGGTTTCTTTCCGTAATAATTATCCGCGCTGATTATCTTTACAGTAAATGAGGTACACGTATAGAATTTGACAAAACGTTCATTTTCACGTCGGTATGACGTTTGCACTAGGCGGTTTGCGAAAACGCAGTTACGTGATAACGCCCTGTATTAAATCATTTTTTGTACTTTTCTCACTTAATAAAGTTTAATTTTGCACGGTCAAACACCGACCATACGCCACACAATGACACTATATTAGAGTTGTTAACGCTTTTCAAAAATAAGTTAAATAATGTAAAATAACTTTTAGAGTTATCGATTCTATTTTGGGTTATAGGGTAAAAATATGGGTGCACCGAATTAGTGTTATTAACGTTAATTACGATTCACAGTGTAATGTACAATACACCTTGAATTTTTATTAGCGTTATGAACGCTAAATCGGCGCCCCCAAATTTTGACCCCAAAACCTTAAATAAAATCAATAACAATATTTTTTCTTTTACGTTAATTAAGGTTCTGGTAAATTAGCGTTAATAATTATAACTTATGTTCTTCTGGAACAGTGTGGTGTACGGACGTGTCAGTTTGTACAAAATGGTATTTTGTTAAGTTAATAAGTACAAAACATGAGTTAAAATAATCGCGATTGCACGTAAAACTGCGGTTAAACTAAAAGGCAAAATGAGACCGTACCTATTTTAGTGTAAGGATACTGATCGCGTATTCAATTATACGGGTAAAACCCAAATTAGAGTTAAGAATAAATTAGAGTAAAAGGATGCGGCGGTGTACGATTTGTCAGATTTTGTACTCGCACCTATTTTAGTGTAAATATCCTGGTCGCAGATACGTTATAGACGAAATGTATCCAAATAAGAGTTATGGATAATTAAAGTAAAATATTTTTTTCAAAATCGTGAAAAATCCAAATTAGAGTTAATAACGCTAATTATTGTTTTACACTAATAATTTCTTAACGCTAATAACTATTCAAGGTGTAGTAGTACGTACCAACGAAACCTTCATTTTTTCTCGTTTTTTGGTTACCCGACCATACCCTAATTTGTTTTTTTTTTCTTTATCACCCGGCCGAATCCGTCCGGCCCCCGAAATTTGGCACCCGAATCCGTTCCGGATCCGACGCGGCCGGCTGGGTACGGATTCGGGTGCCCGATTGCGACCTCTGCCGGAGGCAAGCAATCGAAAGGTATCGATGTCACGATTGACAATCGAAAAACTGTGAAAATAAAAAGTACTGTACTTTTGACTGTCCAAAAATTTGTAGCTCTAAAAACGGTTGTACGGTCATCCGAGCAAATTTAGATTCGCTCACGTCAACAAGCGTGATTTTTCGTGCGAACTTTTTGAAAGAATGCGACCTGTTTTCCTCAGGTCACGCTCCGGTAGATTTGAAAATGAGACACGGTTTAACTTCCCCTAAAAACAACATATTTTGTCACTACACGTGTCATTATGTCAGCACAATTCCAATTTTTTTTTTATCCTTTCTTAGGGTGCGTCTCCATGTACTTGAAACTTAGAGAATTTACTTTGTTTTTTAGCGCAGATCCGGCGGACCCGGATTTCGGGTGTCCCTATGTGTAGTAAACGAAGTTGTCACTTAAGGGCGTGACGATTGTATACGTCGACAATGCCCGTGACGGCTGTCGACATGTACAATCTGTGATGACACACATTATTTTTTGTAGCTGCTTGTGACGTCGCATGACTTTTTGTGACATTGTAGACGTACCGCCATCCAGCCTGTGCCGTTTCACGGTTGAAGAAGATGCACTTTGCCTTTGCGTCTCTTGTCCGCTCGACGTGAAATGGCATCGGATCTTGAGACCCCTGGCGAAATAAAATCCGTACCAGGTGCAAATGGACAAAACCAAATAAATTGTGTACTTTACTTTGTCGTACCAGAACGCAAACGGACAAAACATAGCGGATCGTGCACTTTCGTCGTCGCTTGAATTCTTTTGAAATTTCTTGAATTTTTTTTACACGCGCGACTACGTGTTTCTATTTGTTTTTCGAAAATTCTTTGTTTTAAAACACATCTTCCCTGTATTTTAAAGAAAAGTTTGGGTCGAAGAACACAAAACGACAACATGTAGTACATCTTAAATTCGATGATGACGCAAAATGTACTTCTCATTTTCTCTATTTTTTTGTACGGTTGAAACTTACGCGGTACGGCTTTAAGTTTTACAGGAAAAAGACAGAAAAAAACCCTTACTTAGGCACATGGAGACGCACCCTTCGATTTCTTATCCTTACAGAATCTTAAAATATCCGTATCACAAAACTACAAAAGAAAAATAGCTGTCGACACACAATGCTGCCAACTGGACAGCCCGAAAGACTGCAGTACGGAAAGGTACACTTCCAATGACCCTTAACTTGGTCTCGAGGGCTGTCCACCCATGCACGTGTGGAAAAATTATGTGTCCGTACCGACGGCCGCTAACCTTATCGCTTTTTTTTTTTAGGGTTGACACTTGACAGACCGTCAAAAGGCGAACCGAACACACTATTTTCAAGATTTCGTACATTTTTTTCAGTACGTACTTTTCCTTCACTGGTTCCCGAGGTTTGCTGCCTCACTTTCTGTGACTCTGGTTTGGAGGTCGTACCATTCAACCGTGAATCGTAATTAGCGTTAATGATTTTTTCGCCACTGAAAACATTTTTTCTCCGTACACATTTGTCCAAATTTCAATTTATGACCGCCATTCGTAAGCTGAGAATATTACCTTTCAATCGCAACCGTCAGATCCACAATCCAACAAGTATGTACGGAGAAAATATGTTTTAAGAGTAAAAAGTCATCAACGCTAATTACGATTCACGCTTGTAGTATTGAAGCTGATTTTTTGATATTCTCACACATGAGAAAGACTCCTTTGCACCAAATAGTCGGTTAAGTTCGCCTGTCGGCCGGCAGTCCGCTCTGGAAAAATGAATATCGGGCGATACGCCACGTGGCGTTTACACCTATAGATCTGTACTTCTCACCTGTTGACTATCTCCACGCCAGCTGTCAAAGAGGTGTTGGCAGTCATCCGTACGAACACATTTTTTTTAACGGAGTTGACTGAACAGTGAACAGGCATCAAAATATAGTACAGTACACCGTCGATTGTATTTAGCGTGTTGAACACTAATTCGGCGCCCCTAAATTTTGACCCTTGAACCTTAAATAGAATAAATGACGCTATTTAAGGAAGTGGACCATAATTTGCCACGTCTCCTAGCACTGAATTAGAATTAATGACGCTAATTTTTTCTTTACTCTAATAATTTCTACACGCTAAATACGATCGACATTGTACTGTAGGTCTCCTTGAAAGTGTACATTTCGTACGAATTTTCCTTTCGGTGTGTCCACTTGCATTTTTGGGGTGCCCACAGAGGAAACCAGAAATATGATCCCATACGGCTCCCTGAATGTTAAGAAACCTTCGTTCGTACGATCTGACTGGGCAGATCTCCTGAGCAGCCTCCCGCCGACCATAGCCGACCAAAAAAAACAAAAGGCACGCGGCGTGACGATGTACGGACATTTCCACTTAAGTTCTACGTTCCTCCATTAGTACTAATAGCGTACGAAATAATTTTTCTCTCAGAGCTCCCATCAAAACTCACTCTCCAGGAAAGCGCGCTTCTAAGACAAAGAAAAATTAAATTCCCCACTTAAATATCTATCCCTTTTCTATCCTTGTCTTCCTCTCCTTCTTTGCAAGTCCTTGGTGTATTTTTTCCTCATATTTTTATTTCCCATTTTGGAGCTCAACCATGGCACATGTCTCGGTTTCCCCATGGGCCGGCTTTGCTTTGCTGCTATTGGCTGTCCACTCGCACGTGTGGTCCGTACAGGCAGATTGTCCTTCCTATACTGAGAACGGTGGATGCAGCACCGGGTCCTGCAAGACTGGTGGACTCCTCACTAATTATTCAGTGAGAAAACGTCAATTTTTACATTTTTCCCCGCTAAAATACACAATTTTGGTAACTCTTTGTAAAATGGTTTAAGGGTAAAATAAAAAACCTCAGTACATTGTCGAAAATAATGGGTCAAAATGGGTCTTTATTCACGGGCACCGTCGGAAATGTGATACTGGAAAGGTTTTATATGAAGAGTCGTAAATGTATTCGTTGAAAGGAAAGTTCTTTTAGGGACTTTTACCTACTTGAGTTGCAATGAGGTAAAAATAAAACTATTTGCTACTCTCTATATATATATATCATTTAAAAGTAGATTCTGACATTTTTTATTTTACCCTCGGGTCTGATGTGGCAGGTACCAGCAACACCGTTTCCATGTGGCTTCAAAAACTGTCCAGTTACAGGAGTCATAGTTTTGGGGGGAGCCAAAGCCACAGTTTCCCCCGAGGTTTCCGCTGAGCGATGCTGCTTCAACTGCAAGCAGTCAACAAAATGTACCACCTGGCAGTTTCTGAAAACGTGAGGAAAAAAAGAGGAAGCTTCTCCTAACTGTTTATGTCAAATAGAGAGTGGAAGAACAGAAAAAACTATTAGCCTGTCTGCTTCTTGATTCGCTCGGATCACTTGGGTCACAGCTTTTTGGATAGAGATTTGAATCTATACAAAAATTGAATGCTGATTCTGAATTGTTTTCTGCATTTCCCCTTCCCTCTTTTTTTTTTTTTTGCAGGAGCACCGGTGGCGCGTGTTTCCTGTATGCTAGGGTTCCA
This sequence comes from Zygnema cylindricum, assembly GCA_037447655.1. NCBI lineage: Eukaryota > Viridiplantae > Streptophyta > Zygnematophyceae > Zygnematales > Zygnemataceae > Zygnema > Zygnema cylindricum. Next base: position 149,438 of record JBBHKE010003246.1, read on the forward strand.
GAATTGAAATGCGGCGCTAAATACACCACCAATGTGGGCAGCAAATGCAGTATTCCGAGCAGCCCAAAATTTCCCCCTCCCTCTACCACTCCTCCGGCGCCTCCGATTGGTCCTGATTGCCCTGCATACAACATTTCTGAATGCGGCTCACTATCCTGTGGTCCTTCCGGAGTCCCTGGAAACTATACGGTAAGCATCTCTCTCTCTCTCTCTCTCTCTCTCTCTCTCTCTCTCTCTTTTCCCTCTCACACATACGCACATACCACACACGCACGTGTATTTTATGCTTGAGAGGTAAACTACAATGGCAAGGATGCTTTATTTGCATAGAGATTGATGGCACAGCGAAAACATCAAATGATCTGTTCTCCTCATTTTTTGTTGTTGTTGTTGTATTCTATTCAAATTCCAGATTCCTGCAACACCGTTTCCCTGCGGATTTGGGAACTGCGAGTTCTCTGGAACCATCCTAAAGGGGTCAAAGAAGATCACGCTTCTGCCGAAAGGTTCTGCCGAGGATTGTGCTGCTCACTGTTACAAAAACAAAGACTGTGTAACCTGGCAGTGGCTGAAAACGTGAGTTTCTATTGAGATTCCCACCCTTATTTTCCACCTCCTCCTAGAGTTGAAACATAGGAGATCCCTGATCTTTCCAGTCATTTATATCCTTCTGGTAAGCAAATTGATTATTTTATGAGAATTATCACTAACTTTAATTGTTTTTCTCTATCACTCCAGCAAGGTCGGCGGAGAGTGCTTCATGTACCCGGAAGGTCTGGCTCCAGAATGTGGCTCCACCAAATACACTACTAGTGTGGGCATCAAATGCAGTCTGGTCTGTAACGACCCCCACTTTGTGGGCGCCCACGGAACCCACTATGACTTCAATGGAGAGCCCGGGAAAAGCTTCTGCTTAGTCAGTGACCTCCGCCTCCACATGAACATGAAGATGACCGGCTACTTGGACGACCGTACGGAGAGCGCCTCTCTCCTCGTCGGAGGGAAGGCGGTGAGGACATGGATTCGGGAGCTCGGGCTCCGATGGACGGTCGATGATTCAGAACATACTCTCCTTCTTGCGGCACGTTCCGGAAAGGAGACTGTGAGAGGCAAGGGCTTTTTGGAGAAGGCGGAGGTAGATGGAGACCTTCTTCCTCGGATGGATGTTGGAGAGGAGGTGAAGATGGCGGGCGGGCTTACGATTAAGTTCGTGGGTATTCAAAAGAAGGGGATTTATGACATTGACTCCTACAATGTTCGAATTAATGGTCTAATCGACATGACATTGCAGCTCCGTGTATCCCATCCTTTGCTTCAGAGGCCCGATGACGCGGAAGCCCATATCAGCCTCGGGATCAACTGGATGCAGGTAAAATTATTTGGTTTCCTACAGGTTATTTTGTTTTTTTCTTTTTATTTTATTTTCCTGTTGATTGTTGTAAAGCCTGTCTTTTCTAATTACTCAACTAATTTAAATATTTTGCTCACCTGTATCTGTTTTTTGTGTACTGCAGACAACACCCGCCATTCATGGAGTTCTCGGACAGACATACAGGGAGGGGCGAGAGGAGAAGACTGAAATTTACTCCACTCTGGCCAAGGAATTGAGCTTTGCCATTTCGGCTGATGGAGAGAGTGGAAAGGGATTTCTCGATGGCCGTCCCTCAGACTATGTTTCTTCTGATGTGTTGAGTTCCGATTGCCGATATTCCGGTTACAACGGTCGTAATTTACCGAGTTTCGTAGAATAGCTTGAGGGAATATAGTAGGTTTTGTAATTTGTTGTCATACCAAATGACACCATTAGTGGTTAAAACTATTTGGTTAGGATAGTAACAGGTGTACCATATACCTTTTTCTATAAGAAAGGAACATTGTTTGTCAGGTACTAGAAGCTCCGCAATTACTTAGAAAGCAATTAGATATTCAATTGTAAAATAGTTTATGAACACGTCAGTCCATAGCTAATTCTTTTAATTCATGCTTTGTTTGAAACAAACCAATTCTCTGATTAATGAAAATCCGTTTGTGATTGCATTTTTTCCATGTTAATAGCTCGTTTTCATGACAGAATTTGGTGGAAAGGGAAGGGAAAATGGAGGGAAAAGGAAGGGGAAGGGGGAAAAGGAGGGCAGAGAAGGGAGGTAAAAAAAAAGAATGAAAGAATGGAAGGTAGAGAACAATAAAGCAAACATGAACGGAAAATGTGTAAGGAATAGAGAAAAGTTAAGCGATAGAGACAGTGACAAGAAAGTGTAAACGGAAGGAAAGGAAAAGGGGAAAGATGAAAGGCAAAGGGAAGTGAAGATTATAGGGAAGAAAAGGGAAGAGGAACTGGACATGGGAAGGAATAAAGGAAAAAAACGACAAGGAAAGGGAAGAACAAGGAAATTGCAAGAGAAAAAAAGAGAAAGATACTGAAGAATCATTAAATAAAAAGGAAAAAGTCACAAAAAATGGAAGCGAAAGAGAAGGAAAGGAAGGGAAGGCAAATGAGAGTAAGGAAAGATACTCCGTTTTTTAGGGCAGCAAATGTCATTCCATCTTCCTTTATCCAAAGAGAGGGAGGGAGAGGGAGAGGGAGAGGGAGAGGGAGAGGGAGGGGGAGGGGGAGAGGCGAGGGGCACTGGGAGTTAGGCAATCAATGCCGTTATTTTTAAAATGTTTTTTTTGTTTTTTCTCCTTTTGTTGTTATTGACCTTACAGCAAAAATAAATAAATTTAGGACTGTTGAAATGTTTTTCCAGTTACACTATTCATATGCGACTTTGAGAATCTGACAATATTCGCACGCTCCGTCGCATGCCTATTCGTACCTTTCATTACTCGCAGCACTAGAAGACAAAACCGACATTTTGTCAGCAGACGCCTGATTCTGTATTTTTTTTCCTTTTGTTAATGATACCTACATTTTAGCTTTTTCGACCGCGACATCGTTACAATGATATGTTATTTTTCGTATGCACGAAATAAACATTTAGCCCAAAGTATTTGACGGCCGGGATTTTGCGATTACAGAAAAAATTTAGAGTTTCTTTTTGTTTTTTTCAGTGTTTTTTGTTTGCAATTTCGTACATTGAACCATTACAGAAAAAAATGCATATTTCCGATTTCGTAACCGCAGGAAGCGTAATAAAATGATGGCAACGCTATCAACGGTTTCAAATATTCTATCTAAACGGGCATTTTTGAGAAGATAAATATTTTTTTTCAGATAAGACAAACGAAATTAGGTTTTCTGTGCTTTTGTACAGCTCTTCTGTAAATATCCGTACAGAAGTACACATTTAGATATGTAAAAAAACAGAACTATCTCCTTTGACAGCTGTGACATGTGTAGATGACACCTGTCAAATTTTGTCGTTTTATCCTGCTGATTAAGTTTTTGAAAAGGGCAAAAAAACTAAAAATCAGAAAATGAGATCAATGTTTGTTCGAAAAAGTAAAAAATAAAATAATTACATCCTACGTGTCTAAACCTGGTTGGCTCAAATAATTTTAAAACGCCAAAATACTGCAATAGCAAAATCAAAAAGTAAAATAGTAGCACATATATAATTATAAATAATTTTAAATTCCCTAAATACTACACGTTATGATAATTTATCTCGCCCTACCGTCCTAAAATCCTATTTGTCATCCGTACATTTTTGTCGCCATCCCTCCCGACGCCGCGAACTGCGGCGCGGGACATTTATTGAACCTCATTTGTCGGTTGCGGGTATTTTAATGCGGTTTTTCCACGCAACCTTCTTCCACGAGTACGACAAAACTGTGTGCGACCGTACGGTCGGCGCGGCGCGCACCTGAGGAATCACCTGCTTTCAAATTCTTTGTAAAGTATATAGGCGGGAACTTAGCAATTTGAAAATTCAACTATCTCTCCTAGAAGCTTTGCATTGTGCTCTCAACAAAAACCAAAAAAAGGATAATTCATCAATTCTAACTAAGATTGAGAAGAGAAAAACGAATAGAGGACAAGAAATTCTTGAAACAAGCAAAGAAAAAGGGTTTTCTATCAACATTTTAAGAGAAAATTTAAGTATTTTTGTTAATTTTTGTACTTGTTGGGAAAGTACCAAGTTGCTAGAGGAAGGGAAACAACCATGGCCAGATGTCAGTCTTCCATTGGACGCAGATTTTGGACAGCTGTAGTGCTGGTAGTGGCTGTCCACATGTCCGTACATTCCGTACAGGCTGGTTGTCCAAACTACAGGCTGAATGACGGCTGTAGCACAGGATCCTGCAAAAGTGGAGGACTCGTCGGGAACTTTACGGTGAGAAATCGGGAATGGAAACTAGTAATGTATTTTAATTGTTAGTTACATGCTAATTTATTATGAGCCATTTTTTTCCTCGTCGGGAACTTTTTGGTGTGAAATCACGATGAGGAACTAGTGATGTATTTAAACAGTTCCATGCTAAAAAACATTTAGACAGTTTTTAATCGTCGGGAAATTTTCGGTGAGAAATTACGACGATGAGTTTGTTCGTGCTTTATTTGTCATGGGCAGCTTATTCCCTTTTCCTGTTCTACTTTTTACTTTATTTCTTGAACACCTTAGGCTTTAGGATTAGCATATATCTAAGGCAATTTAATATCGTATGTTATTTGGATCAAGTGGCTTGGTGGCTTAAGCTTCTGCACCGACTGCAGTAATTAAAATTAAATATGAATTTTAAAAACACTTAAAACTAAACTAATTGTTCTACTCAGCGAGAGTTGGAGAGAAAAGGGAGAGAGAGGGGAGAGTGAGAAAAAGAGGGAAAGAGGGCGTGAGGGAGTGAATGAAAGAGAAAGGGAAAGAAAGAGCCAGAAGTAGTGTTGAATTGTGCTTCTCCTTTTCTTTGGGTTCAGGTACCAGCGACGCCCTTCCCTTGCGGCTTTGGGAACTGCTCCTTCACCGGCACCATCCTCATGGGCGGCCAGAAAGTCACTCTCTCTCCTAAAGACTCGCCGGAAAAATGTTGTAAGGCGTGCAAGGCATCCTCCAAATGCAATGTATGGCAATGGATTAAGTCGTACGTATCTCTCTCTCTCTCCCTCTCTCACTAACCTTCACCTTCTCTCTTCCTGTCTCCCGCTCTGCATCTCTCCCATATTCGTTTCCACATTCCCTCCCCTCCTCCCCTTCCCTCTCCTACCTCTCCCACTCTCCCTCACCCACATCCTCCCATTCACAGATCCTCCGGCGGAGAGTGCTTCCTCTACCCCTCCACCCTCGGCCCCTCCTGCGGCGCCCCTTATACCACCAATGTGGGCAGCAAATGCGGCACAGTGAAGGACGACCCCCACTTTGTGGGCGCCCACGGAACCCACTATGACTTCAATGGAGAGCCCGGGAAAAGCTTCTGCTTAGTCAGCGACCTCCGCCTCCACATGAACATGAAGATGACCGGCTACTTGGACGACCGTACGGAGAGTGCCTCGCTCCTCGTCGGAGGGAAGGCGGTGAGGACATGGATTCGGGAGCTCGGGATCGTGTGGATGAATGAAGGAAAGGAGCATTCGCTTCTTCTTGTGGCGAGGGGAGGAAAGGAGACGGCGAGAGGGGAGGGATTTTTGGTGAAGGCGGAGGTGGATGGGGATGTTGTTCCTCGGATGGATGTTGGAGAGGCGGTGGAGATGGTTGGTGGAGTTAGGATTAAGTTTGTGGGTATTGAGAAGAGTGGGATTTATGACATTGATGTGTATAATGTGAGGATAGACGGTTTGATCGATGTGACTGTACAACTTCGAGTCGCGAATCCTCTCCTTCGGACTCCAGATGATGCGGAAACTCACATCAGTCTTGCTATTAACTGGATGGAGGTGAGCAAATGTTTTTCAGGTTTTTTTTTCAAAGGTTTTGGTGTCGATATAGTCGAAAAAGGAAAAAATCCCATTTGCTTAACCGATTTTCTAGGTCTTTTTTGGCATCTTTTGTTAGGCTCATGGGGAAAAGCGTACATGAATGTTCAGTGTTGCTTAATTTCATATTTTGTGCCATGGAGAAGTTCCTAAAAACATTATCTATTCCGAAAAATATTTTATATTTTTGTTTTTTACATGACAGACCACACCTGCCATCCATGGAGTTCTCGGACAAACATACCGAGATGGGAGAGAGGAGAGAACCGACGAATTCACAAAACTGGGAGAATCCTTCCAGCATGCTATTTCAGCTGAAGGAGAGAGTGGGAAGGGATTCCTTGACGGACGTCGGGAGGACTACATTTCCTCCGATGTATTGAAACCCGACTGCCGATATTCCGGTTTTAACGGTCGGAACCTTCCTACTACCGCAGAGTAAATGACAAAATGAGTAAATGTTTTTTTCAGGTTTAGGTGGTTTTTAAGCACGTTTAGTTGAAATTGGTGAGAAAACGACAATGTTTTCTTTCGGTATAGGTGGTTTTTAGGAAGGTTTAGTTGAAATTGGAGAGTAAATGTCAATGCTTTTTTTTAAAGTTTAGGTGGTTTTTGAGAAGATTTAGTTGAGATTGGTTAGGTGTTTTTTTCGTAAATCGAATTGATTTTTACTAAACTCTAGAGATAGTCTTCCATTGCCATATTATTTCATTCTTTTGTAGATTTGTAGTTGTTGAGTGTGTAAAATTATAGTATCCTATTGGTTTTCAATTAATTATCGTCGATGGTGGGGTTGGGAAAATAGTGCTAACGTAATTGGTGTTTGCACTATTATTTGAATTTGATTTTAAACATCTGACTTTACCAACGGGTATAAAGTGATAGATTTTATATCTTGTTTTGAAGGAGGATCAAGTTCCTAGGTTTACTAATGCGATGTGCGAGTAACAATGTTCCTTTTTCCAATACCTTAAATTTTGAAAAAATTAAAGTAAAGAGGAAATGTATGATAGCATGACTTAATACACATATCATGTGTAAAAAATGATGATACAAGCAATCACTTTACTTCTAATTTTCACATTTCTACTTTACTTTTTAATTTGGTCAAATGGAAGTGAAAGAAATAAAGGTATGATTATTAAAAACAAATAAGAGAAATGTTCTTTGAGGCGCAAATAGTTATTTTCTTTCAATTTGCATATTTAATTTGAACATAATAAATATGAACAGCCTCTCATATTATGTTGATGGAAGATTACGATACAATGGAGGTAGAGAAAAACATTTGTTTGATAGGTATTATTGTGTTTCTAGAGGGAGGGAGGGAGGTAGGGAGGGAAGGAAGGAGGGAGAGGGAGGGAGGGAGGGAGGGAGGGAGAGGGAGGGAAACATCAATATAATTACGTGTATGTTGTCTAATAGGATCACTTGTCATGTCGATGTACAATAGTTATGGGACTTCAGATAACAAATTTAAAGAGTTTTTTTTTTTGTTTCTCCTAGATTCATATATAAGACAAAAAAACTAAAATTCATGAAAACTTCTTATTGTGTCTGGGCAAATTAAATCTCAAATAAAATCTTTCTCTTGTATGAGTAACATCTCCAGGTAATGGTTAAGAAATGCCTCGATATTACAAAAATATATAGTTGTTTCGAACATATAAAGTCACAAATATAATCATCTTTTTAAATTAAACATTGATGCTACTTCAACTAGAGTGGATATAATTGAAATGATTTTTTCAACTCGTGCTAAATCTACGATAGAATCTAAGACAACTTCACTAATTAATGCAATTAAGAGAGAGGATGAAAGAAAATGAGGAGATTTGATGAAGATATTTTTTTATCAACATTTTGATTCGAATTGAAAAAGTAGGCAATATAAATTTGGATTAAATTTTCTCCTTTTTTCCACGCTATATTGTCAAATTTCAAAAACGTTCCCATGTGTGAATGCTAGAATTTTATTTCACATTAAACATTTACTAATTTATTGTTGTTATGAATTAAGAAAAAAATCTTACAACCACTCTAAATATGAAATTGCTATCAAAAAAAAATCTTAAACATCGTCTTTTCCTTCACGAATATTTTTTTTTTTCAAATTCCAAGAAACTTGCTACTGTGTGAATGCAAAATCCATCCCTCTCCCCCTCTCCCCCTCTCCCCCCAACATTTGGCTGTCGGATAATTTGCAGATTCTATAGATAAATTCCCTATTTTATGCGATAAAAAAATGATTCAATGGAAACTAATTTAAAAAAAAATATATATATCATTTCTCCCCAATTTTTTCAACGACTTATTGGTTCTCCAAATTTTCCGAGACCTTTTGTCACAAACATTTAAAAAAAAAAGTAGTTTATTTAAGAAGCAGACGTATTCCCAAAGAAAAAAACTAGTAGACGACATACAAAATAACTACTTTTCTTTTTGTTTGTTGTTTCGTTTGTTCTAGTTCTGCATGTGTGTAGGATACATAAAATTTGTATTTTTTTTTTTTAGATAATGTTAATTCTAATGTTTAACTTTATTAAATTTATTCAATTTCAGCTCCCAATTTTTACTGAATTTCAACTTCCAATTTCACATTTCCGATTTCCAATGTCTAATTTCACACTTAATTTTTTTTTTCCCAAATTACATTTTTCAATCTCCAGTTCCTAAGTTTCAAAACTTTTAGGTTTTCATCTTTAATTTCAAGTTTCTTTCAATCGTTTTCTTATTTACAATTTGCTTTTTGTGTATTGTTAATTTCGAGTTTCCAATTCAAAATTTCAGAAATCAAAATTTAATTTTCCACTTTCAGCTTTTTCTTATCCAATCTCCTTTATTTACCTCATTTTCCAATCTTTTTTTTTTCTTCAAAATTTTAAAGTTCCGGCTTAAATAAATTTCAATTTATATTTCCGATTACATAATTTTCGATTGATAATGTACGATTTATAGGCTTCAATTTATAATTCCCACATTATAATTTCCAAATTAAAATTTCCAGTTTATGATTTCCAATTTATAATTTCCAATTTGTAATTTCCAATTTACAATTTCACATTTATAAATTCCATTTTATAATTTCTAATTTATAATTTCCGACTTATAATTTCCAAATAATAATTTCCAATTTATCAATTTCCAAATTCTTCATATATTTGAATGTTTTGTTTTCATCATCGATTCAATATCCAATCTCGATTCTCAATTTTCCCATCTTTAAATTGGTAATTTATTTTACATTTCCCAATAATGATTATCCCAATGTTATTTTCACAATGTAAATTTTCCCAAAAAATCCCATTTTGGAGCTCAAATCTTTTATATGACAGTTCTGGGAAAAATCAAAAAAAATATTGAAAAACCTTTTTTGAAGTATGCATAAAAAATGAAATATGCTTCTTTAAAAAACCTTAAAATATAAATAACTTAAGAACATTAATTGCCCGAAAAAAACAAATTTTCATATTGACAAGTAAAGAATACAGTCAATGGAATTCACCCAAAATAAAAAGAAAAAAGGGGATAAAGGAGAGGGAGAGAGGAAAAAAGGAGAGAGAATAAAAATTCTCTCATTCTAAAAAAAGCAATTATCCACAAAATAAACATAAAAACATTTTTTCATAATATACACCTATATACAAAAAAACCTAAAAAGTTCCATAAAAATTTCCCTTTCACTTTCTCTCTAACCAACCATCCAAAAAGAAAAAAAACGATTAATTTTTTAACCATAAAATTACATGCTTTTTCAGTATTTTGAAGTCACTTTTTTACTTTCCCATTCTTTTCCTCACCTTTATTTTCGATATTTTGTAATTCTTTTGGGTCCAATAGGGGTCCAAAAGACATCGGAATCGGCTCATTTTTTGAAAATAAAGAATTCTGAATTTTTTTAAAAACTTGCCATTCGCCTTCTTCCACTATGAAGTCGCCCGCCTGAAAAAAGAGGGAGAGAGAGGGAGAGGGAGAGGGAGAAGGCGAGGGAGAGAGATCACAAAACCTCACACAAGAATTTTGAAAAAATTACAAGTGCTCGATGTACGTTGCATTCAATATTAATTTGTTGCATATTAATATAGATACAATATACTACACATACTATACATAAAATATGATAATAAAATAATATCATAATATCATAATAGAATAATAGAATAAATAGAATAATAGAATAATAGAATAATAGAATAATAGAATAAAAGAATAAAAGAATAAAAGAATAAAAGAATAAAAGAATAAAAGAATAATATAATAATATAATAATATAATAATATAATAATGTAATAATATAATAATATAATAATGTAATAAAATAGTAATAATGTAACAATAAAATAATATAATCGTATAAGGCCCTAAAAAACCCTTAAAAACCCTAAAAAACCCTAAAAACCCACTAATAAACTACACCTTGAATCGCTATTAGTGTTAATAATTTTTCCGCCACTCAAAACATCTTTTCTCTGTACACACCTATTCGATTTCACATGGAGACCGCCAATCGGAAGCTGAGAATCTTATCTTTCAATCGCAACCGTCAGATTGAAAATCCAACAAGTGTGTACGGAGAAAATATGTTTTTAGTGGCGAAAATAACATTAACACTAATAGCGATTCGCGGTGTAGTAAACCAATAGACTAATTTACTAATATACTATTATACTAATATAATAATATAATAGTATAAATAATAATACATGCAATAAAATGCATATACAATATGTATGTAAAATAATTTACTTATTGTAATATATGTACTAAAATAAAGCATGCAAGATAATTAAACATAAAATATGTCGAATCAAAATTGTTTCTTAACAAAAAAAAAAAAAAAAAAAAAAAA
>JBBHKE010003247.1:0-10818 GCA_037447655.1 Zygnema cylindricum
TGTTTATTACAAATATATTTGTTAGCACAAACTCAAATTTGTGTTAGAAACATGGTTTAGGGTTTTTTTAACTATTTTTGTGAGCGTTAACAATGTAAAGAGTTTCTTACCACTATTGTTGTTAGCGCAAACACAAACTTGAGTTACAAACATGGTTCGGAGTTTATTTTACATCTTTTTGTGACCGCGAACAATAAAAGATGTTTATTACAAATATATTTGTTAGCACAAACTCAAATTTGTGTTATAAACATTGTTTATGGTTTTTTTGAACTATTTTTGTGAGCGTTAACAATGTAAAGAGTTTCTTAACACTATTGTTGTAATCAAAAACACAAACTTGAGTTACAAACATGGTTCTGAGTTTATTTTCCCTCTTTTTGAGGCGACGAACAATAAACGATGTTTATGACAAATATATTTGTTAGCACAAACTCAAATTTGTGTTAGAAACATGGTTTCGAGATTTTTTTAACTATTAGTGTGAGCGTTAACAATGTAAAGAGTTTCTTACCACTATTGTTGTTAGCGCAAACACAAACTTGAGTTACAAACATGGTGCGGAGATTGATTTACATGTTTTTATGACCGCAATCAATAAACGATGTTTATTACAAATATATTTGTTAGCACAAACTCAAATTTGTGTTAGAAACATGGTTTCGTGATTTTTTTAACTATTAGTGTGAGCGTTAACGATGTAAAGAGTTTCTTACCACTATTGTTGTTAGCGAAAACACAAATTTGAGTTACAAACATGGATCTGAGTTTATTTTCCCTCTTTTTGTGACCGAGAACAATAAACGATGTTTATTACAAATATATTTGTTAGCACAAACTCAAATTTGTGTTAGAAACATGGTTTAGGGTTTTTTTTAACTATTTTTGTGAGCGTTAACAATGGAAAGAGTTTCTTACCACTATTGTTGTTAGCGAAAACACAAACTTGAGTTACAAACATGGTTCTGAGTTTGTTTTCCCTCTTTTTGAGGCGACGAACAATAAACGATGTTTATGACAAATATATTTGTTAGCACAAACTCAAATTTGTGTTAGAAACATTGTTTATGGTTTTTTTTAACTATTTTTGTGAGCGTTAACAATGTAAAGAGTTTCTTACCACTATTGTTGTAATCAAAAACACAAACTTGAGTTACAAACATGGTTCAGAGTTTGTTTTACATCTTTTTGTGACCGCAAACAATAAAAGGTGTTTATTACAAATATATTTGTTAGCACAAACTCAAATTTGTGTTAGAAACATGGTTTAGGGTTTATTTTTTCTATTTTTGTGAGCGTTAACAATGTAAAGAGTTTCTTACCACTATTGTTGTTAGCGAAAAAACAAACTTGAGTTACAAACATGGTGCGGAGTTTGTTTTACATCTTTTTATGACCGCAAACAATAAACGATGTTTATTACAAATATATTTGTTAGCACAAACTCAAATTTGTGTTAGAAACATGGTTTCGAGATTTTTTTAACTATTAGTGTGAGCGTTAACAATGTAAAGAGTTTCTTACCACTATTGTTGTTAGCGAAAACACAAACTTGAGTTACAAACATGGTTTTGAGTTTATTTTCCTTCTTTTTGTGGCAACAAACTATAAACGATGTTTATTACAAATATATTTGTTAGCACAAACTCAAATTTGTGTTAGAAACATGGTTTAGGATTTTTTTTATCTATTTTTGTGAGCGTTAACAATGTAAAGAGTTTCTTACCACTATTATTGATAGCGAAAAACACAAACTTGAGTTACAAACACGGTTCTAAGTTTAATTTCCCTCTTTTTGTGACGGAGAACAATGAACGATATTTATTACAAATATATTTGTTAGCACAAACTCAAATTTGTTTTAGAAACATGGTTTTAAGTTTTTTTTAACTATTTTTGTGAGCGTTAACAATGTAAAGAGTTTATTACCACTATTGTTGTTAGCGAAAACACAAACTTGAGTTACAAACATGGTTCTGAGTTTATTTTCTCTCTTTTTGTGGCAACGAACAATAAACGATGTTTTTAACAAATATATATGTTAGCACAAACTCAAATTTGTGTAGAAACATGGTTTAGGGTTTTTTTTAACTATTTTTGTGAGTGTTAACAATGTAAAGAGTTTCTTAGCACTATTGTTGTTAGCGCAAACACATATTTGAGTTAAAAACATGGTTCAGAGTTTGTTTTTCATCTTTTTGTGACCGCGAACAATAAACGATGTTTATTACAAATATATTTGTAATCACAATCTCAAATATGTGTTAGAAACATGGTTTAGGGTTTTTTTCAACTATTTTTGTGGGAGTTAACAATGTAAAGAGTTTCTTACCACTATTGTTGTTAGCGAAAACACAAACTTGATTTAAAAACATGGTTTTGAGATTATTTTCCCTTTTTTTGTGGCAACAAACAATAAACGATGTTTATTACAAATATATTTTTTAGCACAAACTCAAGTTTGTGTTAGAAACATGGTTTAGGGTTTTATTTTACTATTTTTGTGAGCGTTAACAATGTAAAGAGTTTCTTACCACTATTGTTATTAGCGAAAACACAAACTTGAGTTACAAACATAGTTTGAGTTTATTTTCCCTCTTTTTGTGACCGCGAACAATAAACGATGTTTATTACAAATATGTTTGTTAGCACAAACTCAAGTTTGTGTTAGAAACATGGTTTCAGGTTTTTTTTAACTATTTTTGTGAGCGTTAACAATGTAAAGAGTTTCTTACCACTATTGGTGTTAGCAAAAACACAAACTTGAGTTACAAACATGGTTTTGAGATTATATTCCCTCTTTTTGTGGCAACGAACTATAAACGATGTTTATTACAAATATATTTTTTAACACAAACTCAAGTTTGTGTTAGAAACATGGTTTAGGGTTTTATTTAACTATTTTTGTGAGTGTTACCAATATAGAGAGTTTCTTACCAGTATTGTTGTTAGCGAAAACACAAACTTGAGTTACAAACATGGTTCGGATTTTGTTTTACCTCTTTTTGTGACCGAGAACAATAAACGACGTTTTTTTTTTTTAAATATATTTGTTAGCACAAACTCAAATTTGTGTTAGAAACATGGTTTAGGGTTTTTTTTAACTGTTTTTGTGAGCGTTAACAATGTAAAGAGTTTCCTACCACTATTGTTGTTATCAAAAACACAAACTTGAAATACAAATATGGTTCTGTGTTTATTTTCCCTCATTTTGTGGCAACGAAACATAAACTATGTTTATTACAAATATATTTTTTAGCACAAATTCAAGTTTGTGTTAGAAATATGGTTTGGGGTTTTATTTAACTATTTTTGTGAGCGTTAACAATGTAAAGAGTTTCTTACCACTATTGTTGTTAGCGAAAACACAAACTTGAGTTACAAACATGGTTTTGAGTATATTTTGCTTCTTTTTGTGGCAACGAACTATAAACGATGTTCATTACAAATATATTTGTTAGCACAAACTCAAGTTTGTGTTAGAAATATGGTTTATAGTTTTATTTAACTATTTTTGTGAGCGTTAACAATGTAAAGAGTTTATTACCATTATTGTTGTTAGCGAAAACACAAACTTGAGTTACAAACATGGTTCGAAGTTTGTTTTGCATCTTTTTGTGACCAAGAACAATAAACGATGTTTTTGACAAATATATATGTTAGCACAAACTCATATTTGTGTTAGAAACATGGTTTAGGGTTTTTTTTAACTATTTTTGTGAGCTTTAACAATGTAACGAGTTTCTAACCACTATTGTTGTTAGCGAAACACAAACTTGAGTAACAAACATGGTTCGGAGTTTGTTTTACATCTTTTTGTGACCGCAAACAATAAACGATGTTTATTACAAATATATTTCTTAGCACAAACTCAAATTTGTGTTAGAAACATGGTTTAGGGGTTTTTTTAACTATTTTTGTGAGCTTTAACAATGTAAAGAGTTTCTAACCACTATTGTTGTTAGCGAAAACACAAACTTGTGTAACAAACATGGTTTGGAGTTTGTTTTACATCTTTTTGTGACCGCAAACAATAAACGATGTTTATTACAAATATATTTGTAAGCCCAAACCCAAATTTGTGTTAGAAACATGGTTTAGGGTTTTTTTTAGCTATTTTTGTGAGCGTTAACAACATAAAGAAATTCTTACCATTATTGTTGTTAGCGAAAACTCAAACTTGAATTACAAACATGGTTTTGAGTTTATTTTCCCTCTTTTTGTGGCAAGAAACAATAAACGATGTTTTTTACAAATATATATGTTAGCACAAACTCAAATTTGTGTTAGAAACATAGTTTAGGGAATTTTTTAACTTTTTTTGTGAGCGTTAATAATGTAAAGAGTTTCTTACCACTATTGTTGTTATCAAAAAAACAAACTTGAGTAACAAACATGGTTCTGAGTTTATTTTAACTCTTTTTGTGGCAATGAACAATTTATGATGATTATTACAAATATATTTGTTAGCACAAACTAAAGTTTGTGTTAGAAACTTGGTTTAGGGTTTTGTTTAACTATTTTTGTGAGCGTTAAAAATGTAAAGAGTTTCTTACCACTATTGTTGTTAGCGAAAACACAAACTTGAGTTACAAACATGGTTCTGAGTTTATTTTCCCTCTTTTAGTGGCAAAGAGCAATAAACAATGTTTATTACAAATATATTTGCTAGCACAAACTCAAATTTGTGTTAGAAACATGGTTTAGGGTTTTTTTTAACTATTATTGTGAGCGTTAACAATGTAAAGAGTTTCTTACCACTATTGTTGTCATCAAAAACACAAACTTGAGTAACAAATATGGTTCGAAGTTTGTTTTACATCTTTTTGTGACTGCAAACAATAAATGATGTTTATTACAAATATATTTGTTAGCACAAATTCAAATTTGTGTTAGAAACATGGTTTAGGGGTTTTTTAACTATTTTTGTGAGCGTTAATAATGTAAAGAGTTTCTTACCACTATTGTTGTTCTCAAAAAAACAAACTTGAGTTACAAACATGGTTCTAAGTTTATTTTAACTCTTTTTGTGGCCACGAACAATAAATGATGATTATTACAAATATATTTGTTAGCACAAACTAAAGTTTGTGTTAGAAACATGGTTTAGGTTTTTGTTGAACTATTTTTGTGAGCGTTAACAATGTAAAGAGTTTCTTACCACTATTGTTGTTAGCGAAAACACAAACTTGACTTACAAACATGGTTCGGAGTTTGTTTTACATCTTTTTGAGGTGATGAACAATAAACGATGTTTATTACAATTATATTTTGTTAGCACAAACTCAAATTTGTGTTAGAATCATGGTTTACGGTTTTTTTTACTATTTTTGTGAGCGTTAACAATGTACAGAGTTTCTTACCACTATTGTTGTTAGCGCAAACACAAACTTGAGTTACAAACATGGTTCTAAGTTTATTTTAACTCTCTTTGTGGCAACGAACAATAAATTATGATTATTACAAATATATTTGTAAGCACAAACTAAAGTTTGTGTTAGAAACATGGTTTAGGGTTTTGTTTAACTATTTTTGTGAGCGTTAACAATGTAAAGAGTTTCTTACCACTATTGTTGTTAGCGAAAACACAAACTTGAGTTACAAACATGGTTTGGAGTTTGTTTTACATATTTTTGTGACTGCGAACAATAAATGATGTTTATTACAAATATATTTGTTAACACAAACTCAAATTTGTGTTAGAAACATGGTTTAGGGTTTTTTTTAGCTATTTTTGTGAGCGTTAACAACGTAAAGAAATTCTTACCATTATTGTTGTTAGCGAAAACTCAAACTTGAGTTACAAACATGGTTTTGAGTTTATTTTCCCTCTTTTTGTGGCAAGAAACAATAAACGATGTTTTTTACAAATATATATGTTAGCACAAACTCAAATTTGTGTTAGAAACATGGTTTAGGGGATTTTTTTAACTTTTTTTGTGAGCGTTAATAATGTAAAGAGTTTCTTACCACTATTGTTGTTATCAAAAAAACAAACTTGAGTTACAAACATGGTTCTAAGTTTATTTTAACTCTTTTTGTGGCAACGAACAATAAATGATGATTATTACAAATATATTTGTTAGCACAAACTAAAGTTTGTGTTAGAAACTTGGTTTAGGGTTTTGTTTAACTATTTTTGTGAGCGTTAACAATGTAAAGAGTTTCTTACCACTATTGTCGTTAGCGAAAACACAAACTTGAGTTACAAACACGGTTCGGAGTTTGTTTTACATCTTTTTGTGACTACGAACAATAAATGATGTTTATTACAAATATAATTGTTAGGACAAACTCAAATTTGTGTTAGAAACATGGTTTAGGGTTTTTTTTAACTATTATTGTGAGCGTTAACAATGTAAAGAGTTTCTTACCACAATTGTTGTTATCAAAAACACAAACTTGAGTATAAATATGGTTCAGAGTTTGTTTTACATCTTTTTGTGACCGCAAACAATAAACGATGTTTATTACAAATATATTTGTTAGCACAAACTCAAATTTGTGTTAGAAACATGGTTTAGGGGATTTTTTAACTATTTTTGTGAGCGTTAATAATGTAAAGAGTTTCTTACCACTATTGTTGTTCTCAAAAACACAAACTTGAGTTACAAACATGGTTCTAAGTTTATTTTAACTCTTTTTGTGGCCACGAACAATAAATGATGATTATTACAAATATATTTGTTAGCACAAACTAAAGTTTGTGTTAGAAACATGGTTTAGGGTTTTGTTAAACTATTTTTGTGAGCGTTAACAATGTAAAGGGTTTCTTACCAATAATGTTGTTAGCGAAAAAACAAACTTGACTTACAAACATGGTTCGGAGTTTGTTTTACATCTTTTTGAGGCGACGAACAATAAACAATGTTTATTACAATTTTATTTTGTTAGCACAAACTCAAATTTGTGTTAGAATCATGGTTTACGGTTTTTTTTACTATTTTTGTGAGCGTTAACAATGTAAAGAGTTTCTTACCACTATTGTTGTTAGAAAACACAAACTTGAGTTACAAACATGGTTCGGAGTTTGTTTTACATCATTTTGTGACCGCGAACAATAAACAATGTTTATTACAAATATATTTGTTAGCACAAACTCAAATTTGTGTTAGAATCATGGTTTACGGTTTTTTTTAACTATTTTTGTGAGCGTTAACAATGTAAAGAGTTTCTTACCACTATTGTTGCAATCAAAAACACAAACTTGAGTTACAAACATAGTTTTGAGTTTATTTTCCCTCTTTTTGTGGCAAGAAACAATAAATGATGTTTTTTACAAATATATTTGTTAGCACAAACTCAAATTTGTGTTTGAATCATGGTTTACGGTTTTTTTTAACTATTTTTGTGAGAGTTAACAATGTAAAGAGTTTCTTACCACTATTGTTGTTATCAAAAACACAAACTTGAGTTACAAACATGGTTCTGAGTTTGTTTTACATCTTTTGTGACCGCGAATAATAAACGATGTTTATTAAAAATATATTTGTTAGCACAAACTCAAATTTGTGGTAGAAACATGGTTTAGGGTTTTGATTAACTATTTTTGTGAGCGTTAACAATGTAAAGAGTTTCTTACCACTATTGTTGTTAGCGAAAACACAAACTTGAGTTAGAAACATGGTTTTGAGTTTATTTTCCCTCTTTTTGTGGCAACGAACAATAAACGATGTTTTTTACAAATATATATGTTAGCACAAACTCAAATTTGTGTTAGAAACATGGTTTAGGGTTTTATTTAACTATTTTGGTGAGCTTTAACAATGTAAAGAGTTTCTTACCACTATTGTTGTTATCAAAAACACAAACTTGAGTTAAAAACATGGTTCTAAGTATATTTTCCCTCTTTTTGAGGCGACGAACAATAAACGATGTTTATTACAAATATATTTGTTAGCACAAACTCAAATTTGTGTTAGAATCATGGTTTACGGTTTTTTTTACTATTTTTGTGAGCGTTAACAATGTAAAGAGTTTCTTACCACTATTGTTGTTAGCGAAAACACAAACTTGAGTTACAAACATGGTTCGGAGTTTGTTTTACATCATTTTGTGACCGCGAACAATAAACAATGTTTATTACAAATATATTTGTTAGCACAAACTCAAATTTGTGTTAGAAACATGGTTTAGGGTTTTTTTTAACTATTTTTGTGAGCGTTAACAATGTAAAGAGTTTCTTACCACTATTGTTGCAATCAAAAACACAAACTTGAGTTACAAACATAGTTTTGAGTTTATTTTCCCTCTTTTTGTGGCAAGGAACAATAAATGATGTTTTTTACAAATATATTTGTTAGCACAAACTCAAATTTGTGTTTGAATCATGGTTTACGGTTTTTTTTAACTATTTTTGTGAGAGTTAACAATGTAAAGAGTTTCTTACCACTATTGTTGTTATCAAAAACACAAACTTGAGTTACAAACATGGTTCTGAGTTTGTTTTACATCTTTTGTGACCGCGAACAATAAACGATGTTTATTACAAATATGTTTGTTAGCACAAACTCAAATTTGTGTTAAAAACAGGGTTAAGGGTTTTTTTTAACTATTTTTGTGAGCGTTAACAATGTAAAGAGTTTCTTACCACTATTGTTGCTATCAAAAACACAAACTTGAGTTACAAACATGGTTTTGAGTTTATTTTCCCTCTTTTTGTGACAAGAAACAACAAACAATGTTTATCACAAATATACTTGTTAGCACAAACTCAAATTTGTGTTAGAAACATGGTTTAGGGTTTTATTTAACTATTTTGGTGAGCTTTAACAATGTAAAGAGTTTCTTACCACTATTGTTGTTATCGAAAACACAAACTTGAGTTACAAACATGGTTTTAAGTATATTTTCCCTCTTTTTGAGGCGACGAACAATAAACGATGTTTATTACAAATATATTTGTTAGCACAAACTCAAATTTGTGTTAGAAACATGGTTTAGGGTTTTTTTTAACTATTTTTGTGAGCGTTAACAATGTAAAGAGTTTCTTACCACTATTGTTGTTAGTGAAAACACAAACTTGAGTTACAAACATGGTTCTGAGTTTATTTTCCCTCTTTTTGTGGCAACAAACAATAAACGATGTTTTTTACAAATATATATGTTAGCACAAACTCAAATTTGTGTTAGAAACATGGTTTAGGGTTTTTTTTAACTATTTTTGTGAGCGTTAACAATATAAAGAGTTTCTTACCACTATTGTTGTTAGCGAAAACACAAACTTGAGTTACAAACATGGTTCGGAGTTTGTTTTACATCTTTTTGTGACCGCGAACAATAAACGATGTTTATTACAAATATATTTGTTAGCACAAACTCAAATTTGTGTTAGAAACATGGTTTAGGGTTTTTTTTAACTATTTTTGTGAGCGTTAACAATGTAAAGAGTTTCTTACCACTATTGTTGTTATCAAAAACACAAACTTGAGTTACAAACATGGTTCTGAGTTTATTTTCCCTCTTTTTGTGGCAACAAACAATAAACGATGTTTTTTACAAATGTATATGTTAGCACAAACTCAAATTTGTGTTAGAAACATGCTTTAGGGTTTTATTTAACTATTTTTGTAAGCGTTAATAATGTAAAGAGTTTCTTACCACTATTGTTGTTATCAAAAACACAAACTTGAGTTATAAACATGTTTTTGAGTTTATTTTCCCTATGTTTGTGGCAACAAACAATAAACGATGTTTATTACAAATATATTTGTTAAAACAATCTCAAATTTGTGTTAGAAACATGGTTTAGGGTTTTTTTTAACTATTTTTGTGAGAGTTAACAATGTAAAGAGTTTCTTACCACCATTGTTGTTAGCGAAAACACAAACTTGAGTTACAAACATGGTTCGGAGTTTGTTTTACATCTTTTTGTGACCGCGAACAATAAACAATGTTTATTACAAATATATTTGTTAGCACAAACTCAAATTTGTGTTAGAAACATGGTTTAGGGTTATATTTAACTATTTTTGTGAGCGTTAACAATGGAAAGAGTTTCTTACCACTATTGTTGTTAGCGAAAACACAAACTTGAGTTACAAACATGGTTCTGAGTTTATTTTCCCTCTTTTAGTGGCAAAGAGCAATAAACAATGTTTATTACAAATATATTTGCTAGCACAAACTCAAATTTGTGTTAGAAACATGGTTTAGGGTTTTTTTAACTATTTTTGTGAGCGTTAACAATGTAAAGAGTTTCTTACCACTATTATTGTTAGCGCAAAAACAAACACAAGTTACAAACATGGTTTGGAGTTTGTTTTACATCTTTTTGTGACCGCGAACAATAAACGATGTTTATTACAAATATATTTTTTAGCACAAACTCAAATTTGTGTTAGAAACATGGATTAGGGTCTTTTCCAACTATTTTTGTGAACGTTAACAATGTAAAGAGTTTCTCACCACTTTTGTTGTTAGCGAAAAGACAAACTTGAGTTACAAACATGGATCTGAGTTTATTTTCCCTCTTTTTGTGACCGAAAACAATAAAGGATGTTTATTACAAATATATTTGTTAGCACAAACTCCAATTCGTGTTAGAAACATGGTTTAGGGTTTTGTTTAACTATTTTTGTGAGCGTTAACAATGGAAAGAGTTTCTTACCACTATTGTTGTTATCGAAAACACAAACTTGAGTTACAAATATGGTTCAGAGTTTGTTTTCCCTCTTTTTGAGGCGACGAGCAATAAACGATGTTTATGACAAATACATTTGTTAGCACAAACTCAAATTTGTGTTAGAAACATTGTTTATGGTTTTTTTTAACTATTTTTGTGAGCGTTAACAATATAAAGATTTTCTTGCCATTATT
>JBBHKE010003248.1:0-40642 GCA_037447655.1 Zygnema cylindricum
TGAGATGCAATCGTCGTGGTGGGATGCTCATGACAATCCCGAATCTCTAGACAACCAATTTGACCAATCCCCACCACCTCCGAGGTATCTGTGGCTTCTTAATAGGCCTCCAAAGACGTTGACCATGGGAAATCCACCTTTTAATTCCGGAGACCGATTGTGCTTCCGATGTGGAAACACGGGGCATGATGCCCGCATGTGCCCAGATAAGTCGGCCACATGCACCCATTGCAACCAAAAAGGACATTACGTCCACCGTTGCCATGTTAATGACCCTAATTTTTCTTATGAGAATCAGATTCAGAACGGTGGAATTCCTGCCCATTCTGCCAAGCCGGTCACTCCTCCTACCGAGACAGAGAAAGAGGCGACTCCGCCTAAGATCTCTCGCAGAGAGAGGGAAAAGGCCGAGTTACAAGTCATGATGGCCGCCATGATGAAGGAACAATTTGTTGCCTTCATGGCTGAAATGAAACCCCAGTTCACGGGGATGGCAAGGACAGTCGTCCACATGCCATCGTTGGCCGGCCGAATCCTCCGAGATTGTACTTTTCAACAATGAGCATCTACTTTTGATAAGGGCTCGCCTGATCACAATCGAGACCGTAAATTACAGAATTCCTGTATTCCACTTTCTTTTGAGAAAGTATCTCTCTCTCCTCTACCAGACACAACTTCTTCCATATTGACTGAAGCTCTCACCATTTTGGATAGTACTATACATGATGCACACCGAGTCAAAGAACGGCTAAGCATCCTTTCTATCATGATTGACGAAGCTCCTATGATTTCTTTCTTTCCTTATGATGTTCCCAAAGCCTCTCCCCTTGTTGATGAGTTAGCTGCAGCCGTCGCTTTGAGGGCGTTGCAGCTGAAACGTAGTCTTTCAGTTATTCAGCCAATTACCGCGGATGAGCGATGTGACCATCATCCTCACATCAGTTTCCTGGAAAATTCTCAAAAGTCTTTATCCGTTAATGGTGTTGCTCTTTCTCTCCCTCTCATGGACACCAGAGTCAAACCCGTGATCCTCGGATTCGGATTTGAGCTCAAGCGAGGTCTGACCGCAGACAAGCTTCAAGCCACGGTTACCCGGCTTCTCACTTCAGCCGGTACCACGGAGTCGGTGCTATGAATCACTAAGGACCCGCTCATCTTTTGATTCCAGAACGGAACTGATGGTGAGTCCTTGGAGGTTTTTGTCCGAGCATTGGTCACCAAATGCAACGACTACGAATGTTTAGTGGGACAGGATGTTATCTTCCGAATTGGTGGAGGAGTAGATATGCATGATCAGACCTTCTCTTACCGTCCCTCTAATTTTCCAAAAACGCAAAATTTGCCTCCCTCTTGTCTCTGCTCGCAAGCCGTTGCCCACTATGGCATACTTGGCTTCCGCTCTCCCTGCATTTTCCAACATCGACCTTCGAGATAGTTTTAGTGAGCCCGGTTTTCTCCTCGACTCGCGTCATCTCTTTGATACCGTCGACACCGAGGTCTTTCCACACATTCTCCATATGGTGGATTGCGATTCTAATGGGATGTTGAGTTTGCAGGGGGTTTATACATGTACAGGGTTCCACATGGAGTGCCTCTCTCCTCCATTATCTTTCAACCCGGCTGACCATTGTTGCTGTTCCAGACCCTCAGCTGTGTTGACCAGCCCCTCTACAGGCTAAGGAGCTAGGGGGGGAAGTTATTGGGTCCACTTCACTCTAAGGGAGTATTCTTCCCCTTTTTCTCTTTGGGTCATTTCCCCCTTTATCCTTTCTCATGGTGTATACGTTTTTCTCTTTCTCTTTCATTTTTCGTTTGAATATATGGTTGTCCACATGACTTTGCTGGTTGTGATGCATGTTCGCTCTTTCTGGTCTCTCATGCACGACAGCTGTCATGCCGCATTGTGTCGGCTGCTCGCTTGCACGTTATCATGCACGCACGTGCGGTATTCCTCACGCACGCGCGGTATTTCTCACGCACGCGCAGTTTTTCTCACGCATGCGCGGTATTCTGCACGCACGCGCGGTATTTTGTATGCACGCGCAATTTAAGGCACGCGCGCGCGGTTTCATGTATGCACGCGCGATTTTATGCATGCACGCACAATTTTGGCACGCGCGCATAATTTTCGTCCGCACGTGCGATTTCACGCCAGTTCATCTATTTATATGTTGCGTTGAAACGTACTAATTTCGTGGTAGATGTTTCGTTGCGTGCGCAGGTACACACTTGCTAGACCTTTTATTTCGTGCGGTATGCTTCGATTCGTGCGTATGCACACGATTTCGAAGTATGTACGCGGAGTATCGTTTGGAGGCGCATCGCGATTTTCGTGCGACGCTTCGATACACTATGTATTTATTTAAGTCGCGAACCCATGTAGGTTCGCGCGCACATGTAGTTAGGGAGGGTTTTTACCCTCGGACGGTGGATTTTGTCAGGCGTACGGTAGACGATGTTGGCCGCCTATTGGCCAACATCTTTAGTAGTTTCATGCATGTAAAGTAGACTAGACGTAGGCTAATTTTGCTTAGGCCTAGCGTAGCTCTTACTTAGCCTAATTCTCTGACTTAGAGAATTTAGCTTTTGGACAAGAATTTTCTCTTGACAGCGGATCTTTTCTCTTGCTCTCTCTCTCACCGATTTCCCACATATCTTTCTTCTCCTTGCTAGCTAGCTGTAGAGGCTAGATAGATTAAGACTAGTCTCCTTGTTTTTTTGCCCTCGTTTTTAATCCACACGGCCTAAGGCCATGTTCGGAAGGTTTCCCTCTAAAGTTTGTCTTTTGGTGGAAGTGTGGAATTCGAGATCGTGGGGGAGCACATCTGGACCTTGCTGTGCCTTCCTCGGGCAGCTTACCGGTTTGGTTGTGTATGTGTGCCTTGTTTATATTTCGGTTGGCTTGAAAGGAGTGTATTTTTGATCGGATTTGGATTTTCTGTTGTTCGGGTTCGAATATTTCTTGCTTTGCTGTCGTAACGAGATAACTCTTGTAGGGAATGTGATAAAGACCAGAGAGCCTAGTGGCTACCACCTGGCTTAGCATAAGTTTTGGGTCCACTTCACTCTAGGGGAGTATTCTTCCCCTTTTTCTCTTTGGGTCATTTCCCCTTTTATCGTTTCTCATGGTGTATACGTTTTTCTCTTTCTCATTCATTTTTCGTTTGAATATATGGTTGTCCACATGACTTTGCTGGTTGTGATGCATGTTTGCTCTTTTTGGTCTCTCATGCACCACAAAGTTAATAGCTATTCATGGTGTAGTTGACGTGAACATGTGGTACCCAGTTTCGTGCGATTTTCCCCGTCTTTACTTAAAGGAAAAAAATCTGAGTGCGCTTCCTGTTTCGGCCCATTCGTTTTCTAGTTTCGACGCCGTTATTTCATTTATTTGACACTTACTCTGTGATTATGTATAAAATAGCGATCAATTTTAGTACAGACGACACATTTTGCATATCACACTATTTAAATACCTCTTGAACTACTGTAAAGTTATTAACATTATAAAATTGTTCTTGTATTATCGTAAAGGGATAAATAGCACATTAAGTCTATTATAAGTTCATGGATCGTAATTCGGGGCCATCGATATAGTGTTACTAACACTAATAGCGAGCGATTGGCGTTGTACAGTACATTGTGTATCGCTATTAGAGCTAATCATTTTTTCGCCACTTAAAGGTACTTTTGCATGTAACCAAAACTGTCTTCTTACTTTGTTTTTTAGCAAAGATTTTCCGTACAACTTTCAAAGCATTTGGATGTAAACACAAATAACTTGTTTCTTAAAAAGGTGACTTAGGGTACAGCCCCATGTGGCTAAGTTTGAGTTCTTTTTTGTCATTTTCCTTTAAAACTTAGTGTCGTACTGCCTAAGTTCCGACACTACGAAGAAATCGCAAATTTGTAAAGTACAATTTGCGTCATTCTCAAACTTAAGATGTACAAAAATTTGTCGTCTTGTGTTTTTTCGACCAACTGTCACGTCATCTTCAAACTTATCATAAACCACATCGGCAATGTGTTTTAAGCTAAGTAAAACCGTCTACGCCAATACGAAATCATATTCTCATGTGTGAAAAGTTTTCAAAAAAAATTGACTGAAGAAAAAAAGTACACGGTTGTTGGTTTTTGTCTGCTAGCATCTTGTGCGTTTTTTTTTTGCAGGGATTTCAGAGGTATGAGTGCCATTTCACTGAATGGTGGAAAATCTCCCACCCTGGTGCTCGCCCTTACTGCCACTGTCACGTTGTGCCCCATCCACCCCTTCAAATTACACCATTTCGCATTTTGCCACAAGTTGGCTTTAAAGGCAGCGGGAGGGAGCGAGAGAAAACATTCAGAGCGAGGTTTTTCAATCATCGCGTAAGGTTTAAAAGCACTACTTCCGACATTGGAAATCAATTTGATTAAATTCTTGGGGCGGAAAGGGTGGGGAAGGGAAAGGTCTAAGCAAGTGAAGGAGGCAGATATTGTAGATTGTTTTGTGAGGTGAACTAGCGGAGAATTTAGTGGAGGCTAGTTTAAACAGACTAAAAGAAGGTTTAACCAAGACATTTTGAAACTAAAATTGTTTCAATTATTTTCTGATTAGCTATTTTAACTTCAAATCCATTTTTGATTAGATACAATTACAATTCGTGTGAAGATCTCGCTATATAAACAATTTACACCGCAAATTCATATCACTTTTAGTTTTTTACACATGTATTTCCTCCACTACAATTTTGGTCCAAACTACGAGTCTCTCTAATCGTTTTTACTTTTTCTTTTTTCCATCTCCTCCCACTTGTCAAAGTCACCCTAAATATACTATAACCAAACAAAGCTCATCTAAAGTCAAAATTATCTCACTCTAATTACTATTATTAGGCTATTATTTGCCCCACCCATACATCCATTCTAAATACTTTGCATTTGTAAAACAATGTTATTTGCCCTTTGTAAACATCCACATTAAATACTGTGCACTTGTCATACAATGGTTTTTTCCTTTATAACATTTGTACACTAAATACTGTGCATACTATTTGACAATGTCATTAAACCCTCTTTCACATCGACACAAAATACAATGACATCCGAGTTGCTCCTCTCTGACACCGACACAAAATCTTTGATTTGCTTCTCACAGAAAGTGCAAAATTCAGATCGATACTTTGCAAAGAGTTTAATTTAGTTTGGTATTCTGTTAAATATGTAGTTGAGTTAGCACTTCACTTTTCAGCTCAATATCCAACTTATTATTCGCTTCAATACTCAGTTCAGTATCTTGTTAAGTTTCCAAACAAGTATTCAGTTGATATTAAGTTAAAGTATTCAATTCATATATTCCGTATTTGTTCCAGATGAGTATCTTGTGTATTATTGAGCTCAGTTTTAAGTGCAAAATTCACTTCAATATTATGTTTTGTATTAATTTCAGGTTAGTATTGTTGTTTTAAGAAAGCTCTAGTCCTCTATATGCTTTAGCTGTGAGGGAGAGAGAGTTGTTCAAGACTTAAGCTATTTTTGGTTGAGTTCGGTTCAGTACTTACCAAAATTAGTGTGACAGTGAAGTTGGGAGTTCACGGTTCATTCACACTTGGGACACGCGTCGTCACTTGGGAGAATGCGTGAGTATGTCCTCCGTGGACGTACCGAAATTCGGCAGGACCACGGGACTTCGTGAAGTCAGTTCTACAGTGCCAAATCCTCTAATCGGACCGCTGACAACCGCCGCCAACAAATAGTGACGAGGCGTGACTAAATCATTATCACTTTACGTTGTTTGAACTTCGGTGTAAATATTTGGTAGAATATAACTTTGTTCATAGTGAATTATTTGTTGTGATAGAATGTTAGATGTACGGCTGGAATGCCTCCGTACAGCTTAGTGTAGTTTCGGTGTATAGAAGTAGGACTTAGTGATTTTGATTTTTAGGAACAAATGATATGAAAACTGTACACTCAGTTTTATGTAATTTCATTTCTACATATCTCACAGATCTGTGAGCGGAATTGATTGAAATTTTGTGTGTGTGTTCCTTTTTGTATTAAATTGATTGAAATTTTTTGTGTGTGTTCCTTTGTATATTATCTACACTGTAGTTAATTTTCAGGACCATTAGGGCGGCTTTCCGACAGTTATAGTCTGTTAAAGTTGCTGTTCAGCCATCGGTATTTGTGGAAGCTTCATCTCTTGATTTGTTCTACGATGACTACTGCTGCATCTTCTTCATCTTCAGTGCCAGCAGTTATCGCAGAACAACAAGTAATCTGTTATATACTTCAGTCCTCACATCAGTATATGTTTAAAATTCTTTCTGGTCAGTACTATGTTTAGAATTCATTCCATTCAGCTCAATTTCCAAATCGGTATTCAGTTCGATATGAAGTTAAGTGTTTAGTTCTATTTCCAATTAAGTATTTAACATAGTGTTCAGTTAATTATCCACTGTAATATTTGGTTCGGTTTTCTGTTAAATATTTTGTTTAGTTACGAGTTGAGCTTTTAGCTCAATAACTAGTTTAGTATTCGGTTTAGTACTTAGTACAGTATCTAGTTCCGTTTCCTAATAATTAATCGGTTCAGTATGAAGATAATATTCATTTCAGTTTTCAATTCAATACTTTGTTGTGTTTCACTTGAGTGTCCAATACATTATTGCATTTAGTATTCACTGCAATATCCAGTTTATTTTTCAGTACAGTATGAATCAGTTAACTGTTCTATTCAGTAGTTAATTCAATATTTAGCTCGTTTATGAATTCAATATTCAGTCTAGTGTCCACTTCAGTACGTAGATCAGTATTCATTCAAGTTTTAGTGCCAAAGGAAACCCTAAAAAAAAATAAAAAATGTCACATGCGAAAGTACCCTACGACAGAAAATAACTATAACTTTAGCACATGCGAAAGTACCCTAGTACCCATGTGCTAAAGTTACATTTATTTTTTGTCGTTTTCCTCCACAACTTAGAAAAAAACGAGAAAATCCGCAGCCATACCAAAAAATTGAAATAACTACACCTTGAATCGTTATTAGCATAAAGAAGTTATTAAAGTAAAGAAAAAAAACAGCGTCATTCATTCTAATGTCAGGAGACGTGGCAGATTATGGTCCACATCCTTAAATAGTGTAATTTATTATATTTAACATATGAATGTCAAAATTTTGCGGTGTCGATATAGCGTACATAACGCTAATAACGATTCACGGTGTACACTACAAGTTGCATTACCTTGAAACTTTATATGTACTGCAATTTGTCTTCTAGCGAGATGTAATTTGTCGCCTAGCGCATTTCGACCCACTTTTGCGTCTTTTCAACTTATGTTCAAACTTTACATAAAATTACCACGCGAGGTGATTTTAAATGAAGCTCCATGAGGTGATCGAATAGTCAGATTCTGTTGCACGTGTCGGAAGTTTTTTACAATTTTTATGCGCGAAGTACAAAAAAAAAACTCAGTGCACGTTTCCAACCAGTGCGTACTTTTTTCCGTGCGCTGATTTCCGTACAAGGGTTGTCGTAAGCCCCCTCTCTCAAACACACGTGTCTTCACACATTCGAAATAACAAATACATTGGGTACCTGTCGGCAAATAGGAAAATAAAAAACAAAACCGCATTTTTGTGCGCCTGCGAAAGGTATTTTAGGGTTTCGACACGTCGACAATGTGGCATAAGGAGTTACGAAGTCACAAAAATTGTACAACGTACAAAGAGACGCATCGAATTGAAGCCGAGTGGAAGTTTCGCCTAATTTTGTGCACCATTTCATTTATCACATTGTTTTGTACACGTCTACTGTTTATATTTGTGTATTTTCTAGGTTTGTAATAATATAGAAAAAGGCAGAGGCAGTCTGCCTTTAACTCCCCTCTCCAAGCCCCCACACTTGTTGTAGTCACTAAAGGCTGGATAGGGAGCTAGAGCCATGACTGCCTAAGCTCTCTAGAGAAGACAGGGGGTAAATTAGTAAGACTTACCAAAAGGTATTTGACGGACCTAGGAAATGATCCTGTTACCTACCGTCCGTCAATCTGCCGTTAGCCGGTGACTTTATCCATTTAGACTAGGACTGGTATTACGACGTATAGGGTTTGATAATTATTTAAATAGTTACACGTAGACTAGTTCATTTAACTGTAAATATATACGTAATGCATAGATACAGTAATGGATAGTACGGAGTACAGATTTATTTATTGAAAAAGATACCGCGCATTTGTTTCGATCGCGAAACAAATACCGCGCGTCTATTTTCAGCGGCTAGAAATGTAGCTGGATTTGATTGGACAACCACGATAGGCTTCGCGATTGCGGGATATGTACTTTTGGCGGTTTGCGGTCATCGCCACCTAGGATGACACATGGCACGTCAACATTCGATTGCGGCGACACCGGAGATTACGGGAACAAATAAATACATGACATGGGTTGGCATTTCAACCATATCGTACGATTGTCGTACAGAAAGTACACCGACACCTGTACTTATCTGTACGGTACAGTGAAGTGATTGGTGATGTACGTCAGTAGATAGGGTCTTAGAGTGAGAATAGGACTTAGAATATATTGAGTAAGTAGTCGCCTCTCCCAGAGAGCATCTTATATAAATGGCTAACTTTGGGCAGCCATAACTATCAATTTACTTAACCATTTTCAGGGAATCTTTTTGCTGCAGACTCAGGGGAGTCCACGCTACGCAAGGGTGAAGTCGGTCAGAGTTTTTGTCTGCCAGGGTTGCGGTCTTTCTAAGGGAAAGTCAAAGTGGGTGAATGTGTCCAAGTTTCATATTCTTACTTTGCATTCTGTGGTGGAACTGAGCACACAGAAAGTGTTATTTCACATGGGGGGAATCTATATTGGGGTTCTGACTGTCAACGGGTTAGTCACTTGGGTTTATATCAACTTGGAGTCAGCACTATCTAGATTAGCTTCTTTTGGATATGCATACTCTGAGGGCCAATAGAGGTCTCAGAGTTTCATCTACGTAAGTCACTTATTTAAGTAACAAGTTATTTGCGTTTACGTCCGAATGCTCTTAAAGTTGTACAGAGAATCTTCGCTAAAAACCAAAGTAACAAGACTAAGTGTCGGTTACAAGCGAAAGTACCCTAAAGGTAACCTTCCATCAGGCGTTCCCGGTAATTGTATGGTCACGTTTATCGGCAGTAAAATTTGTAACACCCTTCCATCAGGTCGTGCCAGTGAAGCTAAAATTGATGATTTGTTAGATTGCAATTGGTAACACGTAGGGTCCTCTTGAGCCGCCCGTGAATAATCATCATTTCAAAAAGGACAAAATCGCAATTGCGTATGTGTACGGATAGACGCCGATTAAAATATGTTAGTAGAATCACGCTAATGTACAATCTGAACGTTCTTAAGGTTGTCGCCATACCAACAGCCATGAAAACCGTTGCAAAATTAAAGTTTGTACAAATGTCAAAGAATGTACCATTTTGTAAGTGAATGCTGCAATTTTGTGTCCTCCATTGGACTACAAAATTCGAGAAGCCTCTACATAATTTTTAACTAACCCACTTCAAGCCAAAACCACTACTGCCCTAAAAGGCAAACTGACACTCTGACTAGACCCCTATGCAGCTAGGACTCTTTTGAGTCTGTATCAAAAAGAATCAGTGAAAACAGCCAACCAGCCGATAAGTTATGGGGTGGCAAAGATGCCTATTTTATACAAACCCTCAAGGGGAGAGTTGACTCTCTCTCAAAAACAGTAAGTACTAAATCTCTCTAAAAACTCTTATCTATTGAGGTACGGACCAATCTGAAACTCTGAGACCTCCATAAGTCCTCAGAGTAGACAGCTTCCAAGAAGCCTCTAGGATAATCCTGACCCCTTTGTGTTCCAGCAAAAATAACTGCCACCTTGGCAGACAAAAACCCTGACCAACTCCACCCCTGTAAAGGCAAGACTCCCCTGATTCGGTAGCAAAAAGAATCTCTGAATTTGCTCCCCTGAGCAGTAAGTTATGGAGGGTCAAAGTTGACCTTTTGTACAGAAGCTCACTGGGAGAGGGGGTCCTATCTTCTAATTTTTCTAAGTCCTATCTCTCTCACAGACTCTATCTACTGATGTACGGAACCAATCAGAATTGAGTTCCGTACGCAAAAGTACAGCTGCCGGTGTACTTTATGTACGGACATTGTACGACATGGCAAAATGTCGACACATGTCAAATCCGGATTCGGTGCCATAATCTCCGGAGATTCCACAATCCAACGGAATTTCGCCACGCGTCATCCGATGTGGCGATGGCCACAAACCGCCGAAATCTTCCTCCGCGATCTCGGCGCTAATCCCGGCCGTCCGATTAAATTCGGCTTTAATCGTAGCCGTAATAAATACATGCGCGGTATTTGTTTCATTTACGAAACAAATGCGCGGTACTGATTTTTGTCCGTACCGTAAGTCGTACATTATATATTACTGGATCTATGTATCCCGTAATTCATTTCAGTTAAATGGTTTATCGCACGTATACATATTTAAATAAATATCAAACTATATGATACGTAACACTACCGCTAGACTAAACGGCTAAGGCTACCGGCTATTTCCTGTCTACCGGCCGGCAGGTACAAGGATTAAATCCTGCCGCCGGCACATACCTTTTAAATAAATAAATAAACCCCAACATAAAATTCCCGTAAACCTCAGGATAGCCAAGGTAGCCATGGCTCTAGCTTCCTCTCCAATTTCTCAGTGACTGCGACAAGTTTGAGAGTTGGAGAGCAAAGTTAGAGATAGACTGCCTCGACTTCTATATTTCTTTTCAGACCTAGAAAATACTAATAATACCATTAGTTTCTACACTCCCCTTATTTTCTAGTCAATCTTTAATTTCAGACCACACTTCTCCCTGCAAAAAATTAGCTTAGGGGAAGGCACAGGTTTGGTCATCATATCTGCTACCATCTCACTATCTGGTCTGTACTCTAAACTGATTATTTTGTTTTCTACTTTCTCTCTAACAAAGCTGAGTCTGATGTCCATGTGTTTGGCTTTAAAATGGTGTTTAGGATTGGCAGAAATAGCGATTGCTGCCTGATTATCACAAAATATTTTTCTGCACACCACTCTTAAGGTGACCAAGCTCACCAAGCAAAGACTTGACCCACATCAATTCTTTTACAACAGAGCAAGAGGCCATATACTCAGCCTCCATGGTGGACTGAGCAATAACCTTTTGCTGTTTGCTACTCCAACAGCAAGCCCCATCACCCACATATAATACATATCCAGAAGTACATCTCCTCATCGGAGCATCACCATAACTGGCATCACTCCAAGTAGTGAAATCAGTATTCTCCCCACCCAAATGCAACCATAGATCTCTAGTTCCTACCAAATATCTAAGGACTCTCTTAGCTGCCTCCCAATCCTTCTTAGTGGGAGCATTTAGACTTCTACTCAGCACTCCTACAGCTGCAGCTAAATCCGGCCGGGTACAATTCATAAAATAGATTAGACTTCCCACTACTTGCCTGTAAGGAATAGTCTGCATGACTTTCTGTTCATCAGGAGGTAATTCCTCGTCTAAGAATATGACTCCTTCTTCCTCACTCCCCTCACTTCCCTTCTTCAACTCCATTGGAGTTGTACAACTATTAGCTTTATCCATTTGAAATTTTTCAAGCATGTTTCCCATTTGCTTCCTTTTGAGTCAATCTTATAATTTTCCTTTTTCGGTCTCTCTCTACTTGAATTCCCAAAATATATCTTGCTTCTCCCATATCCTTCATTTCAAATCTCCCCTTAAGATCGGTTTTCAGTTTGTTAATTTTTTCCATTGATTTACTTAACACAAGCAAATCATCAACATAAATTGCAATAAATATCAAACCTTCCTCATCTTCGAAAACATAGATTGAGTGATCTGAGCTGATCCGAATATATCCCAGACCGGTAAAAAACTCATCAAGCTTCTTATTCCATTGTCGAGGTGCCTGTTTCAAACCATAAAGAGATTTAATCAGCCGGCATACCTTACTCTCCTCTCCTTCCTCCACAAAACCTTCGGGTTGTCGCATGAAGATCTCCTCTTCTAATTCTCCATGCAAAAAGTCTGTCTTGATGTCCATCTGATGCACTTCCATGTCTTCCGCCGCTGCTAAACTGAGAAGTATGCGGACGGAGGGAAATCTGACCACCGGAGCAAAGGTTTCCTCGTAGTCAATTCCTTCCTTTTGTGTAAATCCCTCTGCAACTAATCTGGCCTTGTAGCGTTCGATTGTGTTATCTGGGTTCAGTTTTAATTTGAAAACCCACTTACAACCGATTGGTTTTCGGTTAGGTGGACAGTCCACCAGCTCCCAAGTATCGGCTGCCATGATTGAAGCCATCTCCTCATTGATGGCTGTCTTCCACCGGTTTCTTTCTGGACAAGTCATCGCCTCTCCATAAGTTTGAGGTTCATCTTGATGAGATAGTTTAGTTACCTTGTTATTAACCTGTTTTTCTTGCAGTCTTTTGCTACTTCTCCTCCCCCCCTCAAAATCTGAGGCCGGAATAGATGGTTTTCGTGGATTCTTTCGAACAAACTCGGCTTCTCCCCTATCCCTTGATTTCGAATCAATTTCCACCACGTTTTCCGCTTCGAGTAGAGTTGTCACTGGAGTTTCCACAGCCGAGTCCTTTTCGGTCTAATTTGTTCCTGCAAGAATGTCATCTTCTCTAAAACCTGGATAGTTAGGAAGCTCAAAGTCATCGGAATTTTCTGACTCAAATCTGATTTTTACTGACTTCGTATATTTGAAGGGATCCACAGACTTTCCTTCATCCATAACTACTAGATGCTTTACTAAGATTATATCTTCCCTTTTTAGATCATAAACTCTATATCCTTTTACATCTTCATCATATCCTAATAAGTATCCCGGTTTTCCTTTAGGATCTAGCTTCCAATTGGACCGATCAGTATCTAGACTGAACACTTGACTGCCAAAAACCTTTAAGTGAGATATGTCTGGTTTCCGGCCTGTCCATCTCTCATAAGGTGTTTGATCTTTTATAGCTGAAGTAAGAACTCTATTCTTGAGGTAATTAGCACAGTTCATTGCTTCTGCCCAAAACCTTTTTCCTATCTTTTTATCTGACAACATACTTCTAGCACTATCACTTAGTGTTCTATTTAACCTTTCAGCTACCCCATTCTGTTCCGGATTTTCTGGAACTGTCTTTTGGTGTTGAACCCCATCTTCCCTCAGAAAATCCTCAAAATGGTTAGAAGTATACTCTCCACCATTGTCACTCCTTACTCTCTTGATTGGAGTTTCATGGAGTTTTTCAATCCATGCTTTATATTGTCCAAAACAATCCTCAGCTTCGGACTTGTTTTTCAAAAAATATACCCGGGAATACCGAGACCAATCATCAGTTATAGTCATCATAAATCTCTTCCCCCCCGGTGAGGGCACTTTAGCCGGTCCCCAAATATCTGTGTGTACTAGATCTAGAATTTTTTCCGGTTTATAGGTGGCTAACTTAGGAAAGGGTAATCTGTGTGCTTTACCTTGAGCACATCCACTACAATCACTTATATCATCACTCTCACTGAACTGAATCCCTTCCACCACTCCCATCTTTTTCATCTCTCTTAACTTATCTAGATTCACATGCCCAAGCATCTTATGCCACATCGTAATATCATGAACACCAGCATAGTAAAGTTTCTTCTTTTCATTACTTAAGATCAGCCTAAACATCCCATGGCTACCTTTCTGAGCAATGAAATAGACATCATCCTCAAAACTAGCAGTAAAGACTCCTTCCCTAGTGCTAGTAAAAAAACCCTTATCATCTAATACTGATGTAGAGATAAGATTTTTGTTCAGCTCCGGAATAAACAATACATCGGAGAATGTTAATATGGATGTCTTTCCTTCTACTAACACTTTTAGATCTACCGATCCTACAAGAGTAGTGGTGACTATCCTCCCATCCCCGTACTCTATCTCTACGGTGGGAATCTTTCTTATCTTAGTGAACAGGTGTCTATCCTTACACATGTGCATGGAGGCACCTGAATCTACAATCCAGTCTGCTTCACCTTTCAATCCACCGTAAGCACATTTCTGCCTCCGTGGAATTTCGACCTCTTTTTTCGCCTCCAACTCCTCATCCAAAAGGAGCTCATCGTCCTCGTCCTCGGATTCAGCCTCAAGTACCTGTGTGACAAGGGCCTTTTTCTTTCCTCTCGGGGTACCACCGGTCTGCCCCTCCTTTAACCGAAGCTCGGTTAGCTTAGTGCACTCTGCCATATAGTGCCCCGGTTTCTTACAAAAATGACATAGACCTTTGGGAGCCCTTGGTTCGAACTCATCTGCCTGTTTTTTCTGCTCCCTACCCCCATAGTTTCCGACCGGTTTTCGGGAATCCCTGTTCCTCCAATCAGTCGCTGTTGCCAAAGCTTGGCCACTCTTTCCTCCCCTTCGGATCTCAATTGTATTCTCTTGAACGAGAATCATCCCTACTACTGAGTTCCATATCCACCTTGAGTCAGGCAAGTCCTGCACACGGTAAACTATGTTCACGAACTCATCAGGTAACTTCATCAGTAAACAGTTAACCTTTTCTTTTTCACTAAAATCTTTTCCCGCACTCTGTAGCTCCATGAAGAGTGTAGCAAGCTCATTGCAAAAATCCAACATATTTCCCCCTTTGTATACATACTCCTTAACTTTCTGATCAGCCAACTGTTGTGGCTGAATCGTACCACTTCGGTACATCTCTATGAGAGCCATCCAAAGATCGGATGCTCTTTCTACCTGCAAATGAGGACATGCAAGTCCTTGAGTGAGATGGCGTAGGATGAAGTGCTTTGCCGCCATATTGTTGAAGTCCCAGGTTTCAGTATCATTATTCTCATTCCTCGGAATAGGTGACATGAATGTGGAACCAGTTGCTATTGGTGTGGTCGTCTCCTTCTCCTTTCCTTTGTCCACCACCTCTCATTCCTTTGTTTCCTCCGTTGAAGGTGGGTCCTCTTTCCTGGTGAATCTGGTTCCTCCAAACCCTGGAGGAATTCCAAGACTTGATGGACGCCCCAACCGTCCACTCATTATCCCCCAAAACCTTTTTTCGCATAGAGCTCCTATCATCATACTTTCCCAGTATATGAAGCCAGTTCCATTAAAGATTGGTACCCTAGAGGGTGGGCCCATAACCTGAAACTCTGAGACCTCCATAAGTCCTCAGAGTAGACAGCTTCCAAGAAGCCTCTAGGATAATCCCGACCCCTTTGTGTTCCAGCAAAAATAACTGCCACCTTGGCAGACAAAAACCGTGACTACCTCCACCCTTGTAAAGGCAAGACTCCCTTGAGTCAGTAGCAAAAAGAATCTCTGAATTTGCTCCCCTGAGCAGTAAGTTATGGAGGGTCAAAGTTGACCTTTTGTACAGAAGCTCTCTTGGAGAGGGGGTCCTATCTTCTAATTTTTCTAAGTCCTATTGCTCTCACAGACTCTATCTACTGATGTACGGAACCAATCGGAATTGAGTTCCGTACGCAAAAGTACAGCTGCCGGTGTACTTTATGTACGGACATTGTACGACATGGCCAAAACGTCGACACATGTCAAATCCGGATTCGGTGCCATAATCTCCGAAGATTCCACAATCCAACGGAATTTCGCCACGCGTCATCTGATGTGGCGATGGCCACAAACCGCCGAAATCTTCCTCCGCGATCTCGGCGCTAATCCCGGCCGTCCGATTAAATTCGGATTTAATCGTAGCCGTAATAAATACATGCGCGGTATTTGTTTCATTTACGAAACAAATGCGCGGTACTGATTTATGTCCGTACCGTAAGTCGTACATTATATATTACTGGATCTATGTATCCCGTAATTCATTTCAGTTAAATGGTTTATCGCACGTATACATATTTAAATAAATATCAAACTATATACTACGTAACACTACCGCTAGACTTAACGGCTAAGGCTACCGGCTATTTCCTGTCTGCCGGCCGGCAGGTACAAGGATCAAATCCTGCCGCCGGCACATACCTTTTAAATAAATAAATAAACCCTAATATAAAATTCCCGTAAACCTCAGGATAGCCAAGGTAGCCATGGCTCTAGCTTCCTCTCCAATTTCTCAGTGACTGCGACAAGTTTGAGAGTTGGAGAGCGAAGTTAGAGATAGACTGCCTCGACTTCTATATTTCTTTTCAGACCTAGAAAATACTAATAATACCATTAGTTTCCACACAATCATATTACTGAACCGTACTGAAAAGTACTAAAACCGGTGTACCTTTTGTATGACCACTCTACGACAAGGCCATTACGTGGACCCATGCCCCTTTTTTACTCGTCCATAGGTTCCTCGGAATTCCCGCGACCAAATGTCATCTCTCCACGTGGCTCCACGTCATGCCATGTCACAAAAAGCCAAAGTGACCACTCTAAGATATCGGCGATGAAGTGCGCCGTTGGATATCATCTAAAATGAAATCTCAGCCGTCATAAATACTTGCGCGATATTTGTTTCGCTAACGAAACAAAATGCGTCTTATCCATTTCGAAACCCTAGCGTACTCCGTACTTTACAAAACTATATCTAAGCACATCGTATATAGTTTCAGTTAAATGAATTAGTTCGCTCATTAAGAAATAAATATCTATCAAACCCTATAGCATTTAGCACTTGTCCTAGACTATTAGGATGAAGCTGACCGTACTGGCCAACTTGACGAACAGCCGCTACCAAGATCAAATCTTAGGTCCGTCAAGTATATTATTAGAAAACTACTTAAAATAACCGCATGCTGAACTAAGGCAGCCATAGTCGAACTACTCTGTCTATCCTTCAATGACTACAACAAGTATGGTGGCTAGAGAGAGAAGGTTGAGGCTCGATGTCCGCCCTTTTCTTTTCCTTTTTATACTGATATATTTAGACCTAGAAAATACTCTATAAATCTACCGAATTTCAACACTTCCCTTATTTTCTAGTCTAACTTTAACTTCAGTTTTAGTCCACATTTTTCTCTTTAATATTTTAATTTGGGGGAAGGCACTCGTTTTGTCATCATATCAGCCACAATTTCCTTATCACGTCTATATACAAGATTCACAATCTTATTCTCAACTTCTTCTCTCACCAACTCAACCTTATGTCCATATGCTTAGCCTTGAAATGATGTTTTGGATTAGCTGGAATTGCAATGGCAGCTTGATTATCACGTAACACTTCATGCACTCCCTTCTTCATATACCCCAGTTCTTGCAACAAGGACTTGACCCACATCAACTCTTTCACAGCAGAAAAAAAGGCCATATACTCAGCCTCCATAGTAGACTAAGCAACCACATTTTGTTGCTTATTGTTCCTACCTCACGCACCTTCTCCCACATACAACACATAACCAGAAGTACATATTCTCATAGGTGCATCCCCATAACTGGCATCACTCCAAGTAGTGATATCAATGTGCTCCCCTCCCAAATGCAACCATAACTCTCTGGTTCCTACCAGATATCTCATCACTCTCTTGGCTGCCTCCCAATCTTTCTTTCTAGGTTCGCTAAGACTCCTACTAAGGACTCCTACTGCTGCTGCTATGTCCAACCTTGTACAGTTGGTAAAGTAGGTCAAACTTCCTTTGACCTGTCTATAAGGAATAGACTTCATAAACTCTCTCTCCTCTGGACTCAACTGATCATGTAAGATTGTCGCTCCTCCTTCTACACTCCCATCACTTCCTTTTTTCAAGTCCATGGGAGTGGTACAACTGTTAGCCTTTTCCATCTGGAATTTCTCAATCATATTACCTATTGCTTCTTTCTGAGTAAGTCTGATAATCCTTTTCCCCCTATCTCTCTCCATTTGGATCCCCAATATGTATATTGCCTCACCAAAATATTTTATATCAAATCTGCTTCTAAGATCTTTCTTTAGCCTATTTATCTTTCCCAAAGACTTATTGAGCACAAGCAGATCATCCACACAGATTACAATAAAAATGACACCATTCTCATCTTCAAACATATAGATAGAATGGTCAGAGTTGATCCAGATATATCACAGACCGGTGAGAAACTCATCTAGTTTCTTACTCCACTGTCAAGGAGCCTTCTTCAATCCATATAAGGACTTTATGAGCCTGGAGACTTTGCTCTCTTCTCCTTCCTCCACGAATCCCTCGAGTTGCCTCGTGGAAGTTTCTTCCTCTAACTCACAATTAAGATAAGTAGTCTTAATGTCCATCTGGTGTATTTCCATGTCTTCGGCTGTTGCCAGACTGAGGAGAATCCTTACTAATGGGAACCGAACAACTAGAGCAAAAGTCTCCTCATAGTCAATCCCCTCCTTTTGGGTGAACCCCTTTGCTGCCAATTGAGCCTTATATTTCTCAATGGTTTTATCTGGGTTTAGTTTTAGTTTAAACACCCATTTACAGCCAATCAGTTTACTGTCCGGAAGACAGTCCGCTAGTTCCCAAGTATTTGGTTCCATGATGGAGGCCATCTCATCATTTATGACTCTAATCCATCTGTCTTTCTTCGGACTGTTTTCAATTGTTCTGAGACAACTGCTGGCACTGAAGATGAAGAAGATGCAGCAATAGTCATCGTAGAACAAATCAAAAGAGGAAGCTTCCACATATACCGATAGTTGAACAGCAACTTTGACAGACTATAGCTTTCGAAAAAAAAACCAATGGTTCTGAAAATGTATCACAGTGTAGATAACAAACAAAGGGACACACACACAAAATTTCAATGAATTCCGCTCATAGATATGTGAGATATGCAAAAATGAAATTTCATAAAACTGAGTGTACAGTTTTCATATCATTTGTTCCTAATGAATCAAATTCACTAAGTCCTACTTCTATACACCGAAACTACACTAAGCTGTACGGAGGCATTCTAGCCGTACATATAACATTCTAACACAACAAATACTGTGAGTATACCTGTGTACTGAAGGTATGCCATAAACCATATTCTCAACACTAAATAACTAATTCACTACAGACAAAATTTTATTCTACCAAATATTTACACCGAAGTTCAGACAATGTAAAGTGATAATGATCTAGTCACGCCTCGTCTGTATTTGTTGGCGGCGGCTGTCACCCGTCCGATTAGAGGATTTGGCACCGTAGAACTGACTTCACGAAGTCGCGTGGTCCTGCCAAATTTTCGTACGTCCACGGAGGACATACTCACGTATTTCTCTCAAGCGACGACGTGTGTCCCAAGTGTGAATGAGTCGTGAACTCTCAACTTCACTGTCACACTAATTTCGATATGTACTGAACTGAACTTAACCAAAAATAGCTTATGTCCTGAACAGCTCTCTCTCCCTCACAGCTAAGGCATAGAGAGGACTAAAGCTTTCTAAAAACAACATTTACAACCTCGGAGTATGACAGAGGCTCATCTCGGTGAGATAACTTAATTTCCTTGTGAGCAGCCTGTTTTTCTTGAATCCTTTTGCTGCTCCTTCTCCCCCCTTCAAACTCTGAAGGTGGGATGGAGGGAAGTCTTGGATTTCTCCTTACTGTCTCATCGGCTCCCCTATCCATCAAAGCTGGTTTCGGTTCCTCCTCCTCTGTCTCCTCAAAGTCCAAAGGAACATGTGGGGTTTCCGGTGGATCTCCTGTGTCTTGGATCTTCCCTGAATTTGCAATACCTGCTTCATTGATGTACCTTTCGAGAAGGACAGAGTCCTCCTCACCTTCAGACTCAAATCTGATTCTTATCTTCTTGGTATATTTAAAGGGGTCAAACAACTTCCATTCATCCATGACAACTAGGTGTTTAACATGAATGATATCTCTCTTTGCTAAGTCATAGTCTCTATATCCCTTGACATCCTTATCATATCCTACAAAGTATCCAGGTTTTCACCTAGCATCTAGTTTCCAGTTTTTCATATCTGTGTCAAGACTGTAAACTTGGCTACCGAACACTTTAAGCTGAGAGATATCTAGTTTCCTGCCAACCCATTTCTCATAAGGTGTCATTCCCTTTACAGCTAAGGTGAGGACTCTATTCCTTATGTAGTTGGCACAATTCATAGCTTATACCCAAAATCTCTTTCCTATTTTCTTGTCGGCAAACATACTGCTTGCACTATCTCCTAATGTTCGGCTCAACCTCTCAGCTATCCCATTTTGTTCCGGATTATATGGTACGGTTTTCTGGTGCTGAACTCCTTCATCTTTCAAGTATTCCTGAAACTGGTTAGAGGTATAGTCCCCCCCATTATCACTCCTTATTCTCTTAATGGGGGTTACATGCAACTTCTCACTCCAAGCTTTATATTGTTGAGGTAAGTTGATGCTTCAGACTTTGTTTTTACGAAGTAGACTCTAGAGTATTTAGACCAGTCATCGGTTATTGTCAACATAAATCTCTTTCCTCGAACTGAAGGTACCTTTCAGGTCCCTGGATATCTGTGTGGAGCAGATCTAGAATTTTCTCACCTTTATATGTGGTGGCTTTGGGAAAGGGAAGTCTGTGAGTCTTAACTTGAGCAAAGCCACTGATCTATCATTTCATTATCCCAAAACTGAATGCCTTCTACTACCCCAAGCTTTTTCATTTCCCTCACCTATCAAAATGCACATGCCCCAATCGCTTATGCCAAATCATCAACTTTGGAACACCAACATAGTAAGCATTATTCTTTTCATTACTCAGGTTAAGCCTAAACATTCATTGGCTACCCTTGTTTGCGGTGAAGACAAACAAGGGTAGAGACAAGATTTTTACTCAGTTGAGGAATGTAGAGTACATTTGAGAAGGTGAGTATAAAAGTCTTTCCCTCCACTAAGACTTTCAGATCTACTGATCCCATTAGATTTGTTGTAACCACTCTCCCATCCCCATACTCTATCTCTACAGTGGGATTTTTCTTATCTTAGTAAAGAGATGCTTATCACGACACATGTCGTGGATGCTTTGAGTCGATGATCCATCCTGCACGTGGAGCTTCGAATTGCTCCAAGAGCACACTTTTGTTTCCAAGGGATCTCCTTCTCTTCCAGACTCTCGTGAAGAAGCTCCCCATCCTTCTCTTTAGAGGACTCATCCTCAGTCTCTCTTCTTACTTTTTTGACCTTACCACAAGTGCCTTCTTCTTCCCTCCGGAAGAACTCCCTCCAAGTTTCTCTTGGAGCCTCTTCTCTGATAGCTTGACACAATCTGCTATGAAGTGTCTCGGCTTTTTGCAAAAATGACAAAGGCCCTTTGGAGGCCTCCGTCCTCCAGAGTGATATTTTTCCCCTTTGTACGACTTCTTCGGGTCCTTCCCCCATCGATCCCCTTGTACAACTAGAGCTTTAATGCTCTTTCCTCCTCTCTTAATCTCCATAGTGTTTTCCTTCACAAGTATCATCCGTACCACTGTATTCCACTTCCATAAACTATCAGTCATTTCCTTTACTCGGTACACTATGTTCTCGTACTCGTCTGGTAACTTCATGATGAGAGTGTTAACTTTCATTTTCATTGTACCTTTTCACCCGGCACTTTCCATCTCCATATACAAACAAGAAAGATCTTTACAATAATCTAACATCTTTCCTCCTTTGTAGGTGTAACTCACTAGCTTTTGCTCAACCAACTGGAGCTCCTGAATAGTACCAGCTCTATAGATCTCCACTAAACTCACCTACAACTCCTCGGCCTTGTAAATGTGAAGGTGAGGGGTGGCCAAAGCTTGAGTGAGGTGACTCAAAATGAAGTTCTTGGCAGCCATGTTTACGTCTTCCCACATTTGAGCATTGTTCTCCCCGGTCTTCACGACCGCCGCTCTCGGTGCCGTGGCAATAGGAGTGAGGGGTGTCTCCT
The DNA here is from genome assembly GCA_037447655.1 of Zygnema cylindricum. Classification (NCBI taxonomy): domain Eukaryota; kingdom Viridiplantae; phylum Streptophyta; class Zygnematophyceae; order Zygnematales; family Zygnemataceae; genus Zygnema; species Zygnema cylindricum. Next base: position 21,836 of record JBBHKE010003248.1, read on the forward strand.
TCTCTTTCCCCTTTTCGGATACACTGCCGTCCCCATCATCAGCCTCCTCCGCTAAAACAGTCGTTGTGCAAAAAACCTTACTCCTCCAAATTCAGGTGGAGTTTCGAAAGGTGGACGTTTCACTTGTCCACTGACGATACCCCAGTATCCTTTTTCGCACAAAGCCCCCATAATCATGGCTTCCCAATAGATAAACCCAAATCCATTGAAGGTGGGCAACCTAGAGGGTGGGCCGATAACCTGCGATTTTGTGTCCTCCATTGGACTACAAAATTCAGAAAGCCTCTACATAGTTTTTAACTAACCCACTTCAAGCCACTACCACTGTTGCCCAATAAGGCAAATTAAAAATATGACTAAACCCTTTTGCAACTTGGACTCCCTTGAGTCCGTATCAAAAAGAATCACTGAAAACGACCAACCAGACGATAAGTTATGGGGTGGCAAAGATGCCTATTTTATACAAAGCCTCAGGGGAGAGTTGACTCTCTCAAAAACACTAAGTCCTGAATCTCTCTAATAACTCCTATCTATTGAGGTACGGACCAATCATATTACTGTACCGTACCGGAAAGTACTACTGCCGGTGTACCTTTTGTACGACCACTGTACGACAAGGCCATTACGTGGTCGCGTGCCCCCTTTTTACTCGTCCATAGGTTCCTCTAAATTCCCGCGACCAAATGTCATCTCTCCACGTGGCGCCAGGTCATGCCATGTCACAAAAAGCCAAAGTGACCACTCCGGGGTCTCGACGATGATATGCGCCATTGGATAACATCCAAAATGAAATCTCGGCCGTCATAAATACTTGTGCGATATTTGTTTCGCTGACGAAACAAAATGTGCAGTATCTATTTCGAAACCGTTCCGTACTCCGTACTTTACAAAACTGTATCTATGCACATCGAATATAGTTTCATTTAAATGAATTAGTTCACTCATAAAGAAATAAATATCTATTTAACCCTATAATATTTAGCACTGGTCTTAGACTAATAGGATAAAGCAGACCGCTACCTGCCAGCTTGACGAACGACAGGTACCAAGATCAAATCCTGGGGGTGTCAAGTATATTTTTAGTAACCTACTTAAAATAACCGCATGCTGAACTAAGGTAGCCATGATCCAACCACTCTCTCTATCCTTCAGCGATTACAACAAGTATGGTGGCTAGAGAGAGAAGGTGGAGGCAGACTATACGCCCTTTTCTTTTCCTTTTTATACTGATATATTTAGACCTAGAAAATACTCTTTAAATCTACCGAATTTCAACAAATGCATTATGTTGTACCAACTTGATTGTGCACATTTGTGAAGGAGGCGTGACAGGATGTCCTACAACCAAGATTTTGTTGTTGAACATGCTGGCTATGATGTTAGACGGTACACGCCATTTGCCACATGTAAGTTTATAGCTTCACGTCTGTCGTGGATCGACTCTGATTTTTCAAGTGGACCAATACCAGCGTCAAGTAAGCGCTAAGTGTCCTCCTGAGGACAGTCGGAGGAGACTCGCTAGGTACTGGATAGAAGGGGCGTTTGCGTCGAGAATTCAAAATTGGACGGTGGGAGTTTTCGCCATCTTAACGAATTTTTAGTAAACATCTTTAAAAAAAATTAAAAAAAAATAGTACGGCCTTTGACGGAAGGGTACTTTTTCTAGTAAACAACCCCACTTTTCGCCCGATGGAAGGTTACCCTAAGCCATACTTTTTTGTTCACGCTTGCCGGATTGTTAATCGGATGGTTGCGATTCTAAGGTCGAATTCTCACCTTTCGATTGGGTTCTCCAACCGGAAATCGTAGAAGTCTCTAGAGCGAAATGACGTTCTAAGTGGCGAAAAAAGCATCAACACTAGTAGAGGTAATGCAGTGCCGCTTTCCGACAAAGTGACAGATTGGTGATATCGCGATATATTAGCCGCGAATTCGCTCGATACACAAGACAGTAAAGCTTTCATCTTCAAAAAGTTCAAATGTCTAGGCTGAATTGTTGTCGTTTGACGGTTTATTAATGGTTGACCACAGTTTACCGTACTTTATTGCATTTTGGATTCGGTTATTTGTCATCATTGATACCGTCGTTTGGATTTTTTTGTGCAACCTTGCCACGATGGTCATGAAGTTCTGCACGTACGTACTTTCCACGCTTTTCGTGCCTTGCAGAATCACGTTTTTGATGTGCCGTACGGTTATGTGAATCAAAGAACTCGTACTGTAATCAATCACAGAATGACTGTTTCGAATTCATCCGTGTGGCCGTACTGTACCTTCATCCGGCTAGGGCGCTAGACTCTTTTACTTCACTTCTTCACTCCTCTCTCACCTGCAGTTTTCTTTCGCTTTCAAATTCTGTGACATTACTGCCATGAAACGAGCCAGCGAGTAGTTTTACGCCTCGTGTGCATTTCGTGGATCGCAACCTCGCTCGACTGTATGCCGTCGCACCAATCCACCGTCGCACGGAGCAGCAGCGACAGTAGTCAACACTACTTTCCATGCACCGACATCCTTGGTCAATTGCAGTAAACTTAAGCAATCATGTTATCGAAGGGGATTCAGCAGCAAACGTATTTTCAGGAGCGCGTCAGCGTCGAACCCATTCTCTACTTTAACGACAGGAGTTGCCATTGCAGCAGATAAGGATTTGAATGTCAAAACTGAAGGATAGCTTAGCAACACATGTTCTGTGGTATTTGAGTATGAAAAGTTATGTATTTCTACAACATGAGTTGCCATTTGCGCAGGCTATAAAGATTTGAATATAAAAACTGAGGAAAATCTTTGCAAGCACATCTTTCGTGCTAGTTCTGGACAGTAAGGATATCAATCCAGCCAGTAGGAGGGAACCAAACCTAAGATTGTTTCGTCAAATCGATGAGGGATGTTCCAGCTCCATAATCACAGCAATTTCAGTGCAGCGGGAGAACAGTAAATCTATTTTTCTATCATCAGTGCAATGTTCCAGCTCCCGGTACAACAGAAGAGAATCTGGAGTAGGATGGGAAGGACAGTAAGCCGCAAGACTACTGCCCGGATTTGGTACGTCATAGGAGTTGGAGTAGCCATCACCCTTCTGCACCAAATGATGACGCCATCACATGATGAGAATTCTTTTTCACAGGTGAAATGCAACCCTTTTTTCCCTACTTACCTACTTCTTTCCCTACTTCCTTCCCGCCTTCCTTCTCTTACTGTCTCTCTGTTTCGGGAACAAGGGAAGGATTAGCGCACTCTATTTTCACTCTGCAAAGGTTACATGAAAAGCTACTTGCAGATGGAGTTTTTCAAGGATGATTATCCCCAACTGTAGTTATTTTGGTTCAAATCATTTGTTTTTTTTTGTTTTTTTTTATGGTTTCACTTCGAGAGTTGAAGGGCTTATAGGTTAAAACAATTTAAGAATTTTAAACTTTCCCTTCAGAAAAACACCTCAATGTTTTATCTTGAACAGAAATAAAAATGCAGGTTGAACCAGATTATTCCCTGTTGTGATGGAAAGCTGGAGTTAAATTCCACTCATTTGTTTCAAATCATCGAGGACACCATATTTGGCTATATGCTAGTGTAAAAATCTGTTGCAAACAAAAACCACATTTCATACTGACTATGGAGAACAGTTTAGGGAAATTGGACTGAAGTGACAAAATTGGATTTGTTTTGGAGATTGCGTCAATTGTTTTCTGAAAGACAGTGCCAAACAGTATTACCTTTGTTAATACATTTTAATGCCTACTTTACAAATTGTGGGGCTGTTTACTCGTGTAAAATCTCATACCTGATTTCCCTTGTTGTAAATCTTTAGCCGGGATGTTTGGTTGGGGAATTTGGGGTTCATTGGAATCTATATTACTATGTTACAAACAGGACATCGATGACATTGTGACAGATGCTACAGACCCTCTAAGTGGCGCACTGCAGGAAAGTCGTCAGCTGGAGGTGTCGGAAACAGGGGATGGGGGAAATATGGGTAAGTTTGGTCTGATTGCAGTCAGATTAGTCCTTCAATTTTGTTTGAAGTGTACACCATGAATTGTTATTAGCGTCAATGCCCCTAGAATCTACGTTTTGAACATAAAATAGTATCAGTGACAACCCTAATTCTTTTAACGGTTCAGAATTCATTCAGAACTGAATGAGGATTAATAACACTAATATAAACCTCACGTCGATAATTTCTTTTCTTTAACAACGGTTCACTGTGTAGTTTCTTCAGTTTTGTGTTGAAGTGTGGTCATTGCCTGATGTTCATTTCTTTGGCTTTAAATTGACGCTATGTTATATTGGGGTCAATGCAGAGCAAGGAGGAAAGGACATGCGACACGAGAATCAGACAATTATAAAAACTCGGAATCTTGAAGCTATTGTATTAATAGACTTTAATGAGAAAAAAATGCCTGTGTATTGGAGCATTCAGGTGTTCTCATGGTGCTCTTTAGCGGCTCTGATAGTTGCACATGAAATTTGTGCAGTAAAATATAGCAATGAAAGAAATAGTTGTAAATTTTCTCAAGTAAAAGCTGTATATATATCACTGAACGGAACTTCGAACATAAAATATACATTTGATTTGATTGATAGGACTGTAAAATATATATCTACAATCACTAGGCAATGTTCATGCTACACAGCTCACTACACTGCATTCCGCAGTTAGTGTGGTCTCAGAATTGGCCCCTGCTGTTCAGTGTAAACTGGGCTCTGAAAATGTAAGACCATAGCAATGTATTTCTCTTCAATTTTGCAACACACAAACTTCTGATTAATGCTCATAGATGGGCAATCCTTATTAAACAAAGGTCATTGACTGAGGTTATGTCCAGACTGTGATATAAAGGGAACATCCAACAATTGTGGTTCCACATAAGTTGTAAACCACACAAGATAATGCATAGCGCCCTTTAAAAGTGAGAGATATGTAGTTGGTGAACCACTCTATGTTTCTCATATTCCTACGCTCTGTAAATGTGCTCCAGATATTACATGACAAATGACGCTCATAATTGTCCAAGTCACATTGGTTTTCAAGAAATAGTTAGAACAGTCGACATTGTTATAGATTCACTAAAACAGGTGATTTATCTATAATTTGAGCCGCACTGGTATGTTTACCAGCATGTAAGTCTGGTTTTTTATTAGTGGGACCCAAGTTAATTGGGATTTAGCAGTATTTTAGTCTACTTGACAGACCTTTTATACTTCTCTCTGGTGTTATTCAATGTGTTTCCTCCATAATGAGTCGACTGTCCAGTGTTTTTTTTTTTAAATCACATTAAATAGCTAAAATCAATGACACAGGTGGTGGACAGGGTGTATGTCATTTTATGGTGGTCTCGGGATCATAAAGCATGTTTCCAAGGTCTATGGTAAACATGTTTCAAAATCCACTGTGTTTGTTTTGGTTTGTCGGGATAAAAGGTTTTTTTTTCTCCACAGTAATTGTTGGCCGGTGTCTCTTCTGTGGCAGTGGCTGGAGTACATGAAATATGCAGGTGTGGAGCACGTCCGAGTGTACTGTGATTTCGAGAGCCATTCAATAAACATGGTGAGGAAGATTTTGCACCTTGATAGAGGAAAATGTTACCTTTAGTGAACATGGTGAGAAAGGTTTTTGCAACTTGGTAAAGGAAAATGTTATCTTCAGTGAACATGGTGTGAAAGGCTTTGCACCTTGATAGGGGAAATGTTACCTTTAGTGAACTTGATGAGGAAGGTTTTGCACCCTGATAGAGGAAAATGTTACGTGGCGAAGGTCAGTCGTTTCATGGTTATGTACTTCGGACGATGTGATACATACTGATTCCGCATTCAGAATGAGCAATGCACTACAAGAACAGGTTTTAAAGATGGAACATTCACAGCTGACATTTGAAATCGGGTTCGGGAGATTGACCTTAGTGGAAGGAAAAGGATCAACTTGGAATGTACGTCGATTCTGGTTATGTATCCCTAAACGATTTAGTGGAGGATGTAGAGGTTACCTTGTGGCAGAAACAAATCACAACGCAATACACAGAGGTGAGATTCGGATTTGTCTAGACTATTGTACATTCATGTTTATTAATGTATGTGTCATATGTCAATTTAGTCTCTTCTGACTTCCTCAGAAGGAGGCATGATCCAGAATAACATTGCGGCATTGGGTGAAAGATTCGTTTGTCTGCGTTGTAACAGTTTTAGATCATAAACTTTTTAGAAAACTATTTCTAAAAAAGGACAAGGATGCAACAGATTTCATTATACACTTTCCCCAAAACTTCCTGTCACTCTTCTTCCTCTCCCTCTCCCTCTCCCTCTCCCTCCCTCTCTCGCATACTCTCTCTCTCTCTTTCTCTCCTCTTTCCCCCCTCCCTGCTCTCTCTCCTCTCTACTTTGCCTAACTTCATATCAAATACAGCCGGATGAAAGCGCTGATTGTTTGTCTCCTTGTCACTCGTAGATGTTCTTCTGTAAAGAAAGATTTTGAGAAATTCCTGTGTAGGTGATTCTGTATTTGGGACTGAAATGGATTCAACAATTTATGCAGAAGGATCCAGGAGCCAACCTTTGGCTTTTGTTCTGCCAAATGGACCAATACCCTTTTATTTCTGAAAACACAGGAATTGCATTTTTGAGAAACTTCACGATGGCGCTTCCAGACAGAAGGCAAATGGTATTTCAAACTTCTCTTTGAGAAAGTTCACTATCATCTGTGTCAATCGTCTTGTTTTTTGGGCCTAGGCTGTCAATATGGTAGTTACAAAGACTTACTACTCTCCATACATTTATGGTGAATTGCTTTTCTTGATGAGGTGAAACTTACTTCTGAATGCTGTGCCTCCATTTGTTTGCTCATCTCATTAAACTTTATGTTGCATACTTTGCTTTCCAGGTGAAGCTTTCGACCAAGACATGCATAGGCCAGTATGCTGTGACGCCTCCCAACCTTCTTATTGAAAATCGACAGTGTTCAGGATTTTCAATAGAAGAGAGCGATCCAGTTATCTTTGTCCGGCCAGCTGGATGCAAGGATGGATGGCTACATTTTATAAGGTGCAATTTTGAAAGTGATGGCAAGAAAACCTTTTTTATGGAGAAGAAAAGCTCGGTAGAAGTCTTCGATTACTCACGGTTGAGAATGGGTTCAGATGTCTCGGAGACTTCATCGTTAAACTTAACTGATACATGTTGTCTGGTGAGCTTTATCCCGTGTCAACTTATCTTATCTTATCCTATCTTATCTTCCCTTGCATTGCCTTGCCTCACCGTACCTTCCTTCACCTTACCTTCCTGCACCTTACCTTACGATGTTATCTTTTCTTATCTCATCTTATCTTATCTTATCTTATCTAATCTTATTTAATCTTTTCTTGTTTTGCTTTGTATTGATGCTCTATAACACACTGGCCATGAACATATTAGATAGCTCAAATGTTTTAGTTGCTTTTTTGTAAGTTTTCCTGTTCGCTGAACTAGAGCTTAACAGGTGCTGAATGAATTGAAAACATAAAGAGCGATGAATATAATACACACATGTGTGCACATTTCATATGGGAGTTGAACGGAGCATAATATGCATGTCAAAGTGCTGATGGAGGTGTACTGTGGGAAGGCCACTTTCAGAATGTACTTTTTTATTGTTTTGCACCGAAAAGCTAGAACTCTGTTTTACAGAGCTAGATTAGATTTCCCAGTGAGGCAATCTTGCTCTTGCATCTATCTTTCAGATTCATTAAAATGCAGTGTAAGTTAGTTAAAAAACGTGGGAGTACTGTCCTGATGTGTTTAATTTCCTGTAACAGCCACTCACAGGCATTCTCCGACCATTGGTAATGACTGTTTTTAAAAACTTGACGGTGGACCGTTTACAAACAGAATTGGAAATTTTGAAGGCGGATCTAGATAATATAAGGACAAGCATCACACATCTCGCCAAATATAAAAACGAGTAAGCCACTCTCCTAGCGAAATCTTAAATGTATGCTGTATGGTTTTTTTCCGCGTTATGAATCTATATTTTTCAATCAGTTAAGTTCTGACGTTCTGAAACTCATTCACTACCACTCTCTGATTTTTTTTTTTGTGATTTTAGAGTTGCTCTATTGTCCCCATTTACACAGTCTGCCACATTCAATGATGTGTTTTCTTTGAAAAAAATTGTCAGTAATAGTTTCGCTAGCATTTCTCAACACTGTTATTAGTGTTGCTTATTGTAAACTTTTAGTGTGGTTGTTTTCTCTGTAGTAGAACCTCTGTTTGTAATATCAGGACTAAACTAATGTCAGTAGCTCATCAACAAGCCTTGTTCAGGATTTTCCAATGTATCGTGTTATTTAGCTTTATCTCTGCATATATTTTGCTCAAGCGACAGGGCAACCTTTAGCTAGAAGTTTTCTTTGTTAAAGCAACATATATCTGCCGGTATATGTTTTTGGCTTCCATATAACTCATTTGCCTGCGCTTTGAAGGTTAGTAAACTAAAACTGTGTGTAACAGCTGCGGAAAATGTTGTGAGCAGCAAGAATTAAGGCTTTTGGGTTCTCCACGTGTTGGTTTCCTGTAGAGCACTTACTTTTCGCAGTAATTTGCATGCAGACTTGTCTCCTCCAATTTCTCTGCAATGCTGCTTCCATACGATGATGGACTCCCGGCAACAGAGCAGGTTGGTTGCAGTTTGTTCTTGTTGTTGTTGTTCTTATTGTTGTTCTTGTTCCTAATCTAGTTCTTAATCTTATTGTTTTTTTCAGTCAAAGCCTCAAAACCCTGGACATGGTTGAGAGTTTACTTTACCTATTTTTGTGAGCGCTAACAATATAAAGTGTTTGTTACCACTACTGTTGTTACAGCAAACACAAAGTTGTGTTACAAACATAGTTCGGAGTTTATTTTACCTCTTTTTGTGAGCGCGAACAATAAACGTTGTTTGTTACAAATATCTTTGTTAGCGCAAACACAAATTTGTGTTAGAAACATGGTGTAGGGTTTTTTATAAATCTCTTTGTTTGCGTTAACAATAAACTTTGTTCGTTAATGTATTTGTTGTTAACGCATACACAAATTTGTGTTGCAAACATAGTTTAGGGCTTTTAGTTGCATGTACTGCAAACACACGTGCTCCATTGTGGCGATAGGGAAAAGTTGGCACATGCATCCTTTATCTATTCCGATTCAAAGTTTGTATTTCTGAATTGAAAGTCTTTAAATTGTATAGTTTACTGCATTTGGGGGTTCAGGACATCTCTTAAACAGTTTGCTTGATGCACAAAAAGGCTTGTGTAGATGTAACATGGTTGGAAAAGGCTAAATTTCCCCCAGAAAGCAAAAATGTAGGTAATCGCAATAGTGACTACTTTTCAGGATGAATAGAATTTTTGATGTTTTTGATCGAGCCAGGTAGTATTTTATGGTTTGCTACCCTCACATTCTGTTTGATGTGATGAGGTAATCCATGTATGGGTTCTCCTTGGCCTAATGGAGACAGGTTACGAATGCGAGCCTGGGCCAGCGAACTACCCTTCGACTGAAGGAAAAAAAAAGTGTACAGAAGTATTTTCTTTCAACTGTTCTAATCAACCGTGTTTTTACTGAAGATTATTTCAACATCACAATTTGGGAGCTTTGGCAGGTACGTTTTGTCACTATCCTCTAGTATGTGGGATACTACTAGCCGTTGTTCTTGTGCATTTTTTTTTAAATGTTTTGCGCCAAACTATTTTCATATGTATCTCTGATCCACACTGAAAAGTGGTGATTGGTGTTCCTTCCCTTGAAATACGGTTTTTTTTCTCAATTTCACAGCCTTTGACAGAAACATGAAGGTGACGTTTCTTGAAGGCTTTGTGTTTACAGTACATCATCCACTGTAACTAGTCCGGCCCATGCTATTTCTGACCAAATATCCACTATCTGTAAAGTTCATCTAGATGAAACCAGTCGCCTCACGCAACAGTTATTTTTTTTACAAATTGGTAAAACTGAAAAGGAGAAAAGATAAGTGAAGGAGGTTTACAAGCTGAACTCGCGAAACCGTTCTCTTTCTGCTGATTTTTTTTGTGTTTGGACAACGGGTTCAAGTGTGGTAAATAATTTGGCACTCGGATATTTATCTTTTTACCTGCCCATATAGGTGCTTCGCTATGTGTACAAATCGCCTTGTAGGCATTGCCCTAAAGAAAATTGTGCCAATAAAAACCCGCCTGGTGACTGAACGACCATGTAAACAGAACCATAGACGTAAACATGCGACATGTACATAAATAATTGTATGGAATACATCCAAAATCATGCATGGAGAACTGTATTTGTCCTGCAATTTGAACCGTGTGACATGAATTTTAATCTATTCGAGGCATTTGCCAAAGCACCTAGTGAACGGCTCCAGAAAGGTCATCAAGCTGAACCTTAGTTTTCTTCATTAAGTCTACATATTGTTGGCGATATTAGTTGAAAATGTAAGTTAATGTGGGACATCACCCGAAGTGAAATCATCACACATAGAATTGTATGGGCTGCCATTAAAATTTTGCAGATAAAGCTGTCCACAATATCCATTGTAACTAAGTTAAGCAGTCTAATTGTGTGGCGCTGATGTCGAGGACCTGGAAGCGTGTATGCCCCACACTCCATAATTAGCTTGGACGCACAAACTTAATAGATGGAAGTTCGTCAAGAAGACACCAATATCGTGGACCAGAAAGAAGGCATATACGATGTCTCTAGTCTTCACGGTTATTTTTTGCTAATCACTGTGATATCTATTGATGTGTGGGTCTCAAAATAAGACTAGTGTAGTCATGAGCTCTGTTTTCCGTATTCTGGCAGTCTGGCAACCTCGTGATGCTCCTAGTTGTAGAAGGGAGTCCATAGTGAAAGAGAGTCCAGAGTGGGTCCCAACTGTTGGAAGGGGAGATTCCATGTCAGCAATTTTGAGGAAGAAAAGGGAAACTACCACTCCATGATATGCGGAGAATAATGCCAGTTATTGGAAGGCAAATTTGCATGTGCAGTTTTTGGAATACCAGCGATACATGGGAGTGGAACATATCTATTGGTATGACACAGCCCATTCCGAGGAAGAATTCATGGTAGGTTTTACCTCTAATATGGCAATTCTTTATCCTATCAGAAGCATTTGGCCGTCTTTGATTCAGATAGACTTTTAGACACGTTGGTAGTCATGCATAAGTTGCTCATTTTTGTGGAGGTCAAGATTTTTTACTCTTAACTTGTGTTAACAGTTTTTGGGTCTCTCTGGCCCCGAGTGTCAGCTTTACCGCTAGTAGGAACAGACGATTAATGCCTTTGAATGTTTGTGTAAATATTTGTAAATGCCTTCGTTTATTTATCCACTGTTAATTTGCAAGAATTTGAGTCTGTTGTTGACAATTCTATCTGATTTTTTTGCTTGCCTGAGATTCTACACTTATGCCAGTTCTTTTGTCTGCCCTACTGTGGGATGCAGGAGGGTATTCTGAGATTTTACACTGATATCGGTTTTGTCACATACAACATTACGTGTCTTGCAGGAGGAGGGTCTCAAGGTTTATATTGATGCTGGTTACATCACGTACTACCGGTTTCATGACCTCAAGGGACCTGAAGAAGACATTCACTTCGAACAGGATGAGAGTTATGGACACTTTTTCCAGGTGGGTGTTAACTATTTGTGAAGCTCTGGTAAATTCTTTGCATAGGTTTTCTTTACAACTCTTGTCATTGAAGTATTCTCCCTGGTATTAGTACCACACTTATATGCTCTTAGTTCGACTTTGAGGTTTGAAAATTAAAATGAAATTTACGCGAGTTTAACAGTGAGCATAGCGACTTGTGTGCAGAATCACCAAGAAGAATCGACATGGGTGACTATCTGCGATGTCGATGAGTATTTTTTTATGCCTGGGGATACCGCTCCCAAATTCTTGTCCCGCCTCCTACAATATGAATTTCCCATAGGGGATGCATCTCAAGATGCGTTTACGCAGGTATGTTTCAAAAATCTTAAAGCAGGCAGTTTTGTTGAGTTATCACTTGGTAGGTGGCGATGGTCGATGCAAACATCACACTTACCTTTTCCATGTTAAAAGTTTGCTACGCCAAGGACTTGAGCCTTTCCTTGTCAATTTCTATTTTTTAGGTTGGGAAAACCCTCCATCATATTTGAATCAGGATGCAAGGGGTATGATTTGTCAGGCATGCAAAATGTTTTGCCGGCATCTAGTTAGAATCTGAGAACCTCTTTAGGAATTAGCCTGAAACTGTTAAGTAAAACCTTGCAGCTGAAACCAATTAGAACCTCATTTTGAAAGCATGAAATAGTTTAAGCCCAAAATCTTTGAAATCAGTCTGAAATGAGGTTGTCAGTAGTCATTTAAACAATTGAAGTCTGAGGAAACTCGTCATGAAGGACTTCTGTCTGAACCCAAATATGGATGGATGATTGGGAGCAGTTGGTGGTTCCCTGTATGAGCTTTCTTGGAGCTCCTAAAAAGGATTTACCTGCTCTTTTGATAGAGAGATACCAGCGTCGGTTACCGGAACCAGAGCCAAAATTTCGGAGACCAAAACTGATTCTTCGACCAGCCGCATGGTTGCGACTAATGAAGAGGAATCCCCATAGTATGGTAATGAAATGGGGGCAAAAATATTTCCCAGATGCAACCCATCTCCGGTTTAACCACTACTGGGGAGGCCGACTGACGGACTTCAGGCCAGAGACAGACTCGGATGTTAAGGACCTTGTGGCTGACGACAGCATGAATGTAAGGGAGACAAACTTACTCAATTTTCTGCTGATTCGGGCAAAGCCTCTAGTGGTTATTGTCTTGCAACCCAGCTCCCCAAGAATTGATTCTCTCAGGTTATGCGCAGTCTCGCGTTTTTCCGACTGTCAATTGGGAATCGTTCTATGCACAATGTTGCTTGAGCTTTTAAAGCATAAAATATTAAAATTAAAGTTAAGGTGGCACTTTCTCAATGAGAGACCCCAGCCATCTTGCCTTTTCTTGTAAATAATGAAACAGAATTTAGATTGTTTGGACTTCCAATAATTGTTTCAGTAAGCAAAAAGTCAGATATGTATTTTACAATGTGTCAAAAACTGTCTGCAACAACCTTGACAAAGTAATCTTAGTTATCGTGTTGCTTTGAGTTCCATATAGTAGGACATTTAAGACTGTTGCTGTATGGCGAGCAAATCTAGTTTTTTGAAGTCAATTTTGCTTTACCTTGTCATAACTCCAAGAAGATGCTGATCCTGACGTTTGCTATGGGGAAAAATGGAAACAGCCGATTGCATCTGCTCTGTGGGAGAAGCTGTCATTTGGACTCGGTGAAATGCAGAGACTAAAAGTCGATACTCAAATTAAGCGGTTGGTACAGGCCGCAGACAGGATGGAGGCGACAATTAAAAGTCTTCTAAAGCTACCGCCAAGGTAAGCATCAAGCGTATGGTACACTGTGAATAGCAATTTAGCATTAATAACACTAAGTCGATGTCACGTCCGTTTTGGTAAATCCTTGAAAATTGTCCATGTCGCTCAGGCCTAAATTAGAGTTAATAACACTGAAATAACCCCCATGCTGTATATTCCTCTACTCTTATAGCAATTACGTTGTAGTGGCTCTTTTGTTGTGAGGGTTTAGTAGGAAATGTTTGTCAAATGTTTCATAACATGCAACAGGATGTGCATTTCAGAGTGTTGTTTTTGCATGCAGGGAATGGTTTTTGAATGTGGTTAATTGGATCTTTTAGTTGTTACTTCTGTTTCATGTCAAAATCATGACTGCTTTCTTCTATTATTCACTTGAGTACTTTGCTACCCACTCTGTAATTCTCTTTCCATCTTTATTAGGACCATTATGTGTCTAAGTGTAAAGCCATATCATTTTGTCCACATTTTGGATGCCACTCTTTTGTGCTGCTGGAGCTTGCTCTGTACTTATTTTGTACTCTTTCAGTGATGTCAGAATTGAACATTTTTGGAGCGAAGAGATTTTGCAGTTAGTAGAAGAAGTTTTGATGTTAATGAAAGAAGTTTTGTCGTTAATGAAGAAATTTTGAAGTTAATGAACGGGATTTCACCTTGAATTGAACAAGTTTTGCAGTTTACTGGGAGAGATTTTGCAGTTAATGGAAGAATTTTTGCAACTACCGGGTATAAGCTGTTTAGTTAATGCTGAAAAGTGGTTTGTGGTTTTTCCTATTGCAGATTGTACGAGTCTTAAGATTTTTGCCGAAAGTTGAATCATCTTCACATGCGACAAGTTCTAGACAAATCGAGGTATAATGCAACTTAATGATCGGAAATTTCTTGAGAATTTGGGAGTGAAAACGGTCCTGAACCAATAGATACAGAACTTAGGACAAGTAACAAAATTTTGCCTGTTAAGTAATTACTTAGGGCCGTAACAAATTGTTGGTGTATGTAACTCTTGAAGTAATAATAAATTATTGATTTTTATTTTTATTTTTGTTCAGGAATAGCGTGTCAAAAAGGGAACTTGAGGCCTAGAGATGCTGAAGAGTTGCTTATAGAAACGTCTATCATCTGGTAACTAAGAATTAGTATTCGGTCGGAAAATAATTGGAATTGACGATTCATTCCACACGGAAGATTAAAATTTGCATTTTTCAACGTTTTTATGTGTGTGCATGTTACAGTGGTTTTTCTTACAGTATTTGGTTTGACAGGAACCTGCTCTGTTTAAACGTTTGTAGACGTTACAATGCATTTGCCGATACTTTAGTGAATGTAATGACCGAGTTTTTGTAAATGTATCTATTGCTATTTTCTGTCTTGATTACACTTCTAAGACTTCAGCAAATCATATGCAAATGTACATTTTTGCTACGATTACATCTCAAATTATGCTCATAGGATTAGCTGTACACTAAGTTTCAAGGTAAAAAAAGGCAAGATAAATTAAAAAAGCACGATGGTAAACCATCTGAGTCCGGGGGTACAAAAGGGGTTGCATGGCCAAAACTGAAAAAAGGAATTGGTAGAAAGATTAAAAGGGACAGTGTGATGCCATTAGAGTACTACAAATGAAGTTGTAATAGAAAAATAAAACTTGATAAAGACTCAGAAACCGATCCAAATTATAACAACATAAAACCGATTAAAATAGTTTATTAGCACGTAAACTACACCGCCAATCACTATTAGCGTAGAAATTTCTTTAGCGTATACGAATAATTAGCGTGGTTTACGCTAATTGGGAATTTGGAAATTTTCGAAGAAATCCTTTACCCAAATTAGGAATTAGGGTTTTTTTAAATAGTGTGGATAATTCTATTTGAGAATTAAAAAAAAAAAGCGGGGCGGGATAAGCGTACAAAACGCTAATAGCGATTGGCGGTGTACACTATTACAACACTGCCCACGTAACGAAGACCTTTGAAATATGTGCTTGGGTCACTATATCAACCATGCTTGATGAAGGATGTTGCTTTGGGAGGTTTTAGAGATCTTGAATAACTAATATCACCATAGAAGAATAGAAATAGATTGATGAATCTAATTCAAATATTAATAAATGTTAACGAAGGGACTCGATTTTCATATCTCGAAAGATTGTCGACCATGCCATATGGTGCCAATGCATGAATCGTACCTTGGAGTGGTTGTGGATGACGAGGTACTAGACTTGTGTACATGGTCTAAAATATTCCCACACAAACCAAAAAGAAAAGTAATAGCCAGAGAGGGCACTCAACATGCCCAAAAGCTAGAGTCAACTGTTTTTTCATATGACAACAATCGCCTTGTCTTCCTAGTTGGTAGACTAGGTAATGACAGCCGAACTGTACTCCATTGGTCATCCTAAGAACAAAAGAAGTGGTTCAATAGGTTCAATTCTAACTAAACAAGTTAAAATAAAATCACATACATTCTTGTACATGAAAGAAACGTGCCTTTACATGATAGTCCACACTATAGTCCCGGTACATGGCAGACGAGCATTACTTAAAAAACTGCAATGTAAACCATTTGAGTACATGGGAACATAGGAAACGAACAACAAGAAATATACTGAAAAACCGAAAATAGGAAAAACAAACTTATCGGAAAGGGACAAACAACAAAGACAGACAAACTAAGTACAACCAAGGAGAAATAACACAAAACCAAAAATAGTCGAAAAAACCTTAACAAAAAACACCCAAACAATCCCCAACAAAAAATTGAAACCCAGGAAAACAACACCGTAAATTCCCTAAGTCCGGTGGAGAACCCTTAGGGAGATCCGGGAAGCCCATTGGGTCATAAAACGTTCGATTTCGGGTTCATCAAACTCTCATTTCGTGCGATTTGCATCACCTAGCTGAAAACTTAGCAAAAGGAATAATAATGAGGCCGTGTCTCCATGTAATTGAAACTTAGCGCACTTACTTTGTTTTTTAGCGCAGATTCGGCGGACCCGGAATTCAGGGGTCCTAACAACAAGATTGTTACTTAGAGGTGTGACGATTGTAAAGCTGTCAACATCTACAATCTGTGATAACACACATTATTTTTTGTAGCTGCTTGTGATGTCGCATGACTTTTCGTGGCATTGTAGACGTACCGCCTCCCAGCCTGTGTCGTTTCACGGTTGAAGAAGATGCACTTTGCCTTTGCTTCTCCTGTCATCTCGACGTGAAATGGCATCGGAATTTTGAGACACTTGGCAAATTAGAATCCGTACCAAGCCCAAACGGACAAAACAAACAAAAAATGTGTATTATGTACCTTAACTCAAACGGACAGAACATAGTGAATCGTGCACTTTTCGTCGTCGCTTGAATTCGCTTGAAATTTTTGGAAATTTTTTTACAAGTGCGAATACGTGTTCCTATTTGTTTTTCAAAAATACTTTGTTTTAGAACACATCGCTCATGTGTTTTAAAAAAATGTTTGAAGATGACGTTTTTTGTCGAAGAACAAAAGTCAAAAGACGACAACACGTAGTACATCCTAAATTCAATGATGACGCAAAATGTACTGCTCCTTTTTTCTATTTTTTTGTACGGTTGAAACTTACGCGGTACGACACTAAGTTTTAGGGGGAAACAATAGAAAACCCTTACTTTGGCACATGGAGACGTAACCTGAGGCGACCACGGACAAATAACAAACAGCCCGTCCACCAAATTGTCACAAAGTCACGTGTCTTGTGCCCATTTGTTGGGGGAGAGCTATCCACGTGTCACTATGCCAATGGGGTTTGAGCGGCCGGCGCCACGCCACAAGCCCTAAGATAGAGTCAAATTTCAAATTTTAGACAAAGCGTGACGCTACGAAGAATAATAGCTGGCAAAGCCGAAAGTGATTTGTTGTTTCTGCGTTTCATCACGTACATTGTTGTTTTCGAGTGGATATGTTCCTCGTGACAAAAATCTGCCAAAATCCGTACAAATGGGAAGCGTGCATAAAGTGGACATGTGAAGCTGACGCGTGTACTGGTTTATAAGTTACTAAGGGTACTTTCGCATGTAACCGAAAAACAGTCTTGTAACTTTGTTTTTTAGCGAAGATTTCTCGTACAACTTTTAGAGCATTCGGATGTAAACGCAAATAACTTTACTTAAAAATGTGACTTACGTAGACGTGTACGAAATAGTGTGACAGATGAAGTGGTACAAAAAATGAGGCGAAACTTCCACTCGGCTTCAATTGAGGCATCTCTCCACACGCTGACAATTTTTGTATTCTCTGTACGCCACATTGTCGACGCGGAGGCTTTCAGCACATTGTCGTGCTGATCACGCCACAGAACACCCTTCTCTTCTCTACCATGTCGTGTCTTTTTACTTTCCACCATCCACTTCACCATTCTTGCAAAAACGGATTCAAAGCATATCAACATAGTGTAATGAAATAGGGAAGGACGGCAAACATTTATTTATTGTCTTCTATACATCAATGTATGTTCAAACTTACATGTGATATTGGCAAATGTTGTTGGGTAATGAAAACAGAATATTGCAAAAGGAGTTTAAACACATTATATGTCTCAAAAGCCAAAGATGTAACGTGAAATAAACGAGGAAAAACAATTTACATATGTAATTTTTTGCTCGTTTTTACTGTAGAACTGTTCACAATCAGAAATATTTTGTTAATTTCAGTTTAATGCACTGTAGTTTTCCTCTTGTTGTGACTTTTCTAGAGCTTTCAATCTGAACTATTTTCTTATTTTCGGTTCAGTACACACTTTGACACTATTTCATGGTTATTTTCGGCTCATTATAATTGTTTGAACAGTTTACAATCTGAATTGTATTTCCTTTTTCAGTATTCCTCCATTCAGTTTGATACGCAGTTTTGACACTATTTCAAGGTTGTTTTCGCTCATTGTAAACTTACAACTGTTTGAACAACTTACAATGTGAACTAATTTCCTATTTACAGTTTAGTACTTACAGTTTAGTACACAGTTTTCACAATATATCATGGTTGCTTTCGGCTCATTATAAACTGAACTACATTCTAAACATGAACTAAACATTATACTCTTTTATTTGATATATTGACATTAAATGTTGTTAAAAAAGGAAATTAAATTGAAATCAACAGGTTGTTGCTTTTATTTTGGGGTGCATTTATAGACGAAAGTGGAATTCATGGTATTAGGAAAGCAACATGTTTCATACATGAAATTCATCTCAACTTCCACACTTACGCAAGTGAAACTAACATAGATTAATAAAAGGTGAAATTGGAATATAACATCGAAATATGCCTACTCAATATTAGAAACTGTATGGATTTTAACATTAAAAGTTGCCAATATTTTTCAGGGTGGGTCAAGAACAGAAGAAGCAACATTTGGTGATGATAA
>JBBHKE010003248.1:40652-64008 GCA_037447655.1 Zygnema cylindricum
GTAAATAGACGTTGACAAATGCCCTCTGTATCTAGGTCATTACATTTTCATGTCTAATGCCATGCCTATTCTTTGTTTATGGCGTGTAAATTAAGAAATCGTTTTGCTTATGGCGCGTCCATAAATAATGCCGATGCTAATTTACACTTAAAGTAGCCTGCCGGCCTTAATTACGGCACTAGCGCCTTCTCCTAAAGCCGTCAAAATCCAGTAGCGGTATAGCTTACTGTGCACCGTCTTACTGTAATCTAGCGCTCTTGAGGCTCCTAATTCTTTCGGAGCCAATCAGATTACACTTCTGTACACCAAAGTACATCTGCCGGTGTACTTTCTATACGGACACTGTACGAGATGGCCTAAATGTCGACACGTGGTATATCCAGATTCGCTTTCTTAATCCTCGGAGTTCTCGCGATCTAATGTCATTCTGCCACGTGTCATTCGATATGGCGATGACCTAAAACTGCCGAAATCCTCTTCCGCGATCACGGCATTAATTCCGGCCGTCCGATGAAATTCACATTTAATCGTAGCCGTAATAAATACCTGCGCGGTATTCGTTTTGCTAAAGAATTAAATGTGCGGTATTTGTTTCTTATCCGTACCGTAATCTGTACTTTTACATTACTGGATCTATGTCTCCCGTAAACAGTTGCAGATAAATGAATTATCCTACGCGGTAATGTTTAACTAAATACCAAACCCTACAATACGTAACACTAGGTCTAGACTTAACAAATAAGGCTACTGATTATCGGCTGTTTACTGTCCGGCAGGTATCAGGATCAAATCTTGGGAGCATCACATATCCTTTTAGTAAATAAACCCCTAACGGTAAATAAACTAATATATATATTTCGCGTAAACCTCTGGATAGCCTAGGTAGCCATGGCTTTAGCTTCCTCTCGAATTTCTCAGTGACTGCGACAAGTTTGAGAGTTGGAGAGAGAAGTTAGAAGTAGATTGCCTTGGCTTCTTTCTATATTTCTATTTAGACCTAGAAAATTCTTGAAACGGACCATTAATTTCTAAAACACCGATGGTTTGTCGTCACCAATGTGGGAAAACACTACTGCGCCGTTGCGCATTTCTGTTAGCGCAGCGATACTTTGACGGCACTGCGATAACACTGTGTTTTGGTGGTTGCGCAACCTTAACGCTTTGGTTTGGTAACATCGCCGCTGTGTTTCTTCGCCGCATTGCTAATATGATTGCTATGGTTGCGACACTGCGATTCGCTCATCTATCGCGTCCGCTGTGATTGCCCTTCTGGTTAAGTCGAGTGTCCTCACTTTGCTGAAATCGGCGCTGCAACTCTGGTGAATGCAGATCGACCTCGCCACCCAAGAATCGTCCTTAATTATGTAGCCTTTCCAACGCACCAAATATTGGCTAGAGGTAGAATTTCGAGAGGGACGAGACTGAAGGATTTTTTCCACCTCATACACGTCCGATGTGCCGCGAATGGGAGGTCAAGGGGTATTCGGTCGTCGATTGGGGAAAATCGAGTTGGGGTCGCAAAATGGTTTGAGAATGGAAACATGGAAGATATTGTGGATATGCCAACCTTCGGTATATCGAAATTATAAGCCACCTCTCCCACCCGTGAAAGAACCTTGAATGGGCGCATGAATTTCGGTGCCAATTTCTTGGAGAGGGCACCTGGTAATGACAAGTGTGCCATGTTAAGGAAAAATTTATCTCCCACACTGAATGCAATGTCTTTTCGGTGTGTTTCGGCTTGCGACTTTTGATGGTCTTTTGCAAGCTGGAGTGCTTTTGCCGCCTTTTCTAGATTCACGTGCAACGCTTTGGCAAAATCCAGAGTCGCGGGTGTAGAGCAATCCGTTGCCAATAAATTTTGGGGGAGGGTTGGCTGTCGCTCATTGAGGGAAAATGGTGTAGCATTAGTGGAAGAGTGCACCGCACTGTTATACGCCACCTCAATTGCAGTTAAATGGTTAACCTAATCCGTTTGGTGCACCGAGACATAAGCTCTTAAGCCTCTTCCAAAGTCCGATTCACTCTTTCGGTCTGACCGTCGGTCTGAGGGTGGTAAGCTGTTGTCATGGCCAACTGCGTCCCACATAGCTTTAACAGGCTCCTCCAAAAGTGGCTCACAAATTTTCGATCACGGTCGCTGACGATCCTTTTCGCGAGGCCGTGATGGCGGAATATCTCCTGAAAGAATAAGTCTGCCACATCTCGCGCTGTGGTTGTGGTTTTTGTGGGTAGGAAATGGGCCATTTTCATCAAATAATCCACAACGATGAAGATAGAGTCATAGCCTTCCCGAATCAACAAAAGAGCCACGATGAATTCTATCGAAATCGCCTCCCAAGGAACCGTTGGTATCGGAAGGGGTTGTAACAGACCCTGTTGCCCTGACTCTGATTTACTCCTATTAGAAGAGTCACACGTCCGAACATATTCCGCAATGTCTTGAGTCATGTTCGGCCAATAATACGCCTCAGCGACATGTGCCGTTGTTTTGTCCCGCCCGAAATGTCCACCTAGCGGTTTGTCATGACTCATTTTAAGTATCGAGTGACCTAACTCCTGGTTTGTCGGAACGTAAAGTCTCGTTGTGTGGCTTGGTGTGTACCGCCACATACCATTGGCGGTTCGAACTAATACCTTCCGTTTAAGGAGTTCTTTGATTGTCTCGTCTTCATCGTATGCGGCTTTGATCTTACTAATCCACTCTTTGTCCACTTGTACCGTACTAGTCACTGCGTTGAGTTTCGTATCCAGCGCTGCGCCCGACGTTGCGGTGTTCTTTTTCACCGAGACTGCGTTCCCATCTTGAGATGCCTGCGATTGTTACTCTATTATTAGCGTAGTAACTGCGGGTCTTCTTCACAGCGCATTCGCCGGGTTTGTCTTGCCCGATTTATATTCAATAGTTAATTCTAGTCCGAAAGTCTGAAGAAATGTCATCCATCGAACCTCTTTCTTCGACAACTTTGGTTGTGTCATGAGATATTGCAGGGCGTGGTGATCGGTGATGATTGTGATCCGCTTCCCTTGGACGTAACATTTCCAAACTTCCAGCGCATTAACTATGGTGATTGTCTCCTTTTCGGGTGGCCAAGTTAAGCTCTGGTGCCTTTAGTTTTTTGTCGTAGGCAATGGGTAGAAGGCCCTTTCCTTGATCCTCCATAAGGATTGCTCCAATAGCAGTATCGATGGCGTTGGTGATTATCGTCGAAGGTAAGTACGCGTCGGGAATAGCTAACACAGGGGCGGTAACTAACCGCTCCTTTAGCGTGTTAAAGGTCGCCCCTTGTGCTCATTTCCACTCGTAAGGCACGTCGTTCTTGAGAAATTCCGTTAGTGGTGCATTAATTTTTAAGAATCCATCAACAAAACGACGATAGTAAGACATAATCGAAGAAAGCTCCGTAACTTTGTAGTGTTCGTCGGCTGCGCCCACTCCTTTACTGCCCTAGTTTTGGTTATATCCACTGCGATGCCATCTCGGCTCACCACATGGCCCAAAAACTCAATTTTCTCCTTTTAAGAAGTCGCATTTACTCCTCTTCGTGTACAGCTTGCTCTCCCGAAGGACTTGCAAGAACGTCCGTAGATGCTTCATATGAGCCTCGAGCGTTTAGCTATACACCAAAATGTCGTCTAGAAAGACGATTACAAACGCGTCCAAATATTGCCGAAAGATGGAATTCATCAAATGCATAAAAGTTGCAGGTGCATTAGTAAACCTGAACGGCATAACTCGAAACTAGAAATGGCCGTACCGAGTTCTACACGCCGTCTTTTCCACATCTTCCTCGGCAATTCTAATTTGACGGAAACCGCTCCGCAAGTCTACATTTGAAAAAAAAAAAGCACCCCCTAGTCGATCCAACAATTCGTCAATCATCGATAGAGGGTATGAAACTCTGAGACCTCCATAAGTCCTCAGAGTAGACAGCTTCCAAGAAGCCTCTAGGATAATCCTGACCCCTTTGTGTTCCAGCAAAAATAACTGCCACCCTGGCAAACAAAATCCCTGACCACCTCCACCCCTGTAAAGGGAAGACTCCCTTGAGTCGGTAGCAAAAAGAATCACTGAATTTGTTCCCCTGAGCAGTAAGTTATGGAGGGTCAAAGTTGACCTTTTGTACAGAAGCTCTCTGGGAGAGGGGGTCCTATCTTCTAATTTTTCTAAGTCCTATCTCTCTCACAGACTCTATCTACTGATAAACGGAACCAATCAGAATTGAGTTCCGTACGCAAAAGTACAGCTGCCGGTGTACTTTATGTATGGACATTGTACGATATGGCCAAAATGTCGACACATGTCAAATCCGGATTCGGTGCCATACTCTCCGGAGATTCCACAATCCAACGGAATTTCGCCACGCGTCATCCGATGTGGCGATGGCCACAAACCGCCGAAATCTTCCTCCGCGATCTCGGCGCTAATCCCGACCGTCCGATTAAATTCGGCTTTAATCGTAGCCGTAATAAATACATGCGCGGTATTTGTTTCATTTACGAAACAAATGCGCGGTACTGATTTATGTCCGTACCGTAAGTCGTACATTATATATTACTGGATCTATGTATCCCGTAATTCATTTCAGTTAAATGGTTTATCGCACGTATACATATTTAAATAAATATCAAACTAAATGCTATGTAACACTACCGCTAGACTTAACGGCTATGGCTACCGGCTATTACCTGTCTGCCCGCCGGTAGGGACAAGGATCAAATCCTGGCGCCGGCACATACCTTTTAAATAAATAAATAAAACCCTAATATAAAATTCCCGTAAACCTCAAGATAGCCAAAGTAGCCATGGCTCTAGCTTCCTCTCCAATTTCTCAGTGACTGCGACAAGTTTGAGAGTTGGAGAGAGAAGTTAGAGATAGACTGCCTCGTCTTCTATATTTCTTTTCAGACCTAGAAAATACTAATAAAACCATTAGTTTCTACACTCCCCTTATTTTCTAGTCAATCTTTAATTTCAGACCACACTTCTCCCTGCAAAAAATTAGCTTAGGGGAAGGCACAGGTTTGGTCATCATATCTGCTACCATTTCACTATCTGGTCTGTACTCTAAACTGATTATTTTGTTTTCTACTTTCTCTCTAACAAAGCTGAGTCTGATGTCCATGTGTTTGGCTTTAAAATGGTGTTTAGGATTGGCAGAAATAGCGATTGCTGCTTGATTATCACAAAATATTTTCTGCACACCACTCTTAAGGTGACCAAGCTCACCAAGCAAAGACTTGACCCACATCAATTCTTTTACAGCAGAGCAAGAGGCCATATACTCAGCCTCCATGGTGGACTGAGCAATAACCTTTTGCTGTTTGCTACTCCAACAGCAAGCCCCATCACCCACATATAATACATATCCAGAAGTACATCTCCTCATCGGAGCATCACCATAACTGGCATCACTCCAAGTAGTGATGTCAGTATTCTCCCCACCCAAATGCAACCATAGATCTCTAGTTCCTACCAAATATCTAAGGACTCTCTTAGCTGCCTCCCAATCCTTCTTAGTGGGAGCATTTAGACTTCTACTCAGCACTCCTACAGCTGCAGCTAAATCCGGCCGGGTACAATTCATAAAATAGATTAGACTTCCCACTACTTGCTGGTAAGGAATAGTCTGCATGAACTTCTGTTCATCAGGAGATAATTCCTCGTCTAAGACTATGATTCCTTCTTCCTCACTCCCCTCACTTCCCTTCTTCAACTCCATTAAAGTTGTACAACTATTAGCTTTATCCATTTGAAATTTTTCAAGCATGTTCCCTATTGCTTCCTTTTGAGTCAATCTTATAATTTTCCTTTTTCGGTCTCTCTCTACTTGAATTCCCAAAATATATCTTGCTTCTCCCATATCCTTCATTTCAAATCTCCCCTTAAGATCGGTTTTCAGTTTGTTAATTTTTTCCATTGATTTACATAATACAAGCAAATCATCAACATAAATTGCAATAAATATCAAACCTTCCTCATCTTCGAAAACATAGATTGAGTGATCTGAGCTGATCCGAATATATCCCAGACCGGTAAGAAACTCATGAAGCTTCTTATTCCATTGTCGAGGTGCCTGTTTCAAACCATAAAGAGATTTAATCAGCCGGCATACCTTACTCTCCTCTCCTTCCTCCACAAAACCTTCAGGTTGTCGCATGAAGATCTCCTCTTCAAATTCTCCATGCAAAAAGGTTGTCTTGATGTCCATCTGATGCACTTCCATGTCTTCCGCCGCTGCTAAACTGAGAAGTATGCGGATGGAGGGAAATCTGACCACCGGGGCAAAGGTTTCCTCGTAGTCAATTCCTTCCTTTTTTGTAAATCCCTTTGCCACTAATCTGGCCTTGTAGCGCTCGATTGTGTTATCTGGGTTCAGTTTTAATTTGAAAACCCACTTACAACCGATTGGTTTGCGGTTAGGTGGACAGTCCACCAGCTCCCAAGTATCGGCTGCCATGATTGAAGCCATCTCCTCATTGATGGCTGTCTTCCACCGGTTTCTTTCTGGACAAGTCATCGCCTCTCCATAAGTTTGAGGTTCATCTTGATGAGATAGTTTAGTTACCTTGTTATTAACCTGTTTTTCTTGCAGTCTTTTGTTACTTCTCCTCCCCCCCTCATAATCTGAGGCCGGAATAGATGGTTCTCGTGGATTCTTTCGAACAAACTCGGCTTCTCCCCTATCCCTTGATTCCGAATCAATTTCCACCACGTCTTCCGCTTCGAGTAGAGTTGTCACAGGAGTTTCCACAGCCGAGTCCTTTTCGGTCTGATTTGTTCCTGCAAGAATGTCATCTTCTCTAAAACCTGGATAGTTAGGAAGCTCAAAGTCATCGGAATTTTTTGACTCAAATCTGATTTTTACTGACTTCGTATATTTGAATGGATCCACAGACTTTCCTTCATCCATAACTACTAGATGCTTTACTAAGATTATATCTTCCCTTTTTAGATCATAAACTCTATATCCTTTAACATCCTCATCATATCCTAATAAGTATCCCGGTTTTCCTTTAGGATCTAGCTTCCAATTGGACCGATCAGTATCTAGACTGAACACTTGACTGCCGAAAACCTTTAAGTGAGATATGTCTGGTTTTCCCGCCTATCCATCTCTCATAAGGTGTTTGATCTCTTATAGCTGAAGTAAGAACTCTATTCTTGAGGTAATTAGCACAATTCATTGCTTCTGCCCAAAACCTTTTCCCTATCTTTTTATCTGACAACATACTTCTAGCACTATCACTTAGTGTTCTATTTAACCTTTCAGCTACCCCATTCTGTTCCGGATTTTTTGGAACTGTCTTTTGGTGTTGAACCCCATCTTCCCTCAGAAAATCCTCAAACTGGTTAGAAGTATACTCTCCACCATTGTCACTCCTTACTCTCTTGATTGGAGTTTCATGGAGTTTTTCGCTCCATGCTTTATATTGTCTAAAACAATCCTCAGTTTCGGACTTGTTTTTCAAAAAATATACCCGGGAATACCGCGACCAATCATCAGTTATAGTCATCATAAATCTCTTCCCCCCCGGTGAGGGCACTTTAGTTGGTCCCCAAATATCTGTGTGTCTTAGATCTAGAATTTTTTCTCCCTTATAGGTGGCTGATTTAGGAAAGAGTAATCTGTGTGCTTTACCTTGAGCACATCCACTGCAGTCACTTATATCATCACTTTCACTGAACCGAATCCCTTCCACCACTCCCATCTTTTTCATCTCTTTTAACTTATCTAGATTCACATGCCCAAGCCTCTTATGCCACATCATAATATCATGAACCCCAACATAATAAAGTTTCTTCTTTTCATTACTTAAGATCAGCCTAAACATCCCATGGCTACCTTTCTCAGCAATGAAATAAACATCATCCTCAAAACTAGCAGTAAAGACTCCTTCCCTAGTGCTAGTAAAAAAACCCTTATCATCTAATACTGATGTAGAGATAAGATTTTTGTTCAGCTCCGGAATAAACAATACATCGGAGAATGTTAATATGGATGTCTTTCCTTCTACTAACACTTTTAGATCTACCGATCCTACAAGAGTAGTGGTGACTATCCTCCCATCCCCGTACTCTATCTCTACAGTGGGAATCTTTCTTATCTTAGTGAACAGGTTCTATCCTTACACATGTGCATGGAGGCACCTGAATCTACAATCCAGCCTGCTTCACTTTTCAATCCACCGTAAACACATTTCTGCCTTCGTGGAATTTTGACCTCGTTTTTCGCCTCCAACTCCTCATCCAAAAGGCGCTCATCGTCCTCGTCCTCGGATTCCGCCTCAAGTACCTGTGTGACAAGGGCCTTTTTCTTTCCTCTCGGGGTACCACCGGTCTGCCCTTTTTTTTTACCGAAGCTCGGTTAGCTTAGTGCACTCTGCCATATAGTGCCTTGGTTTCTTACAAAAATGACATAAACCTTTGGGAGCCCTTTGTTCGAACTCGTCGGCCTGTTTTTTCTGCTCCCTACCCCCATAGTTTCTGACCGGTTTTCGGGAATCTCTGTTCCTCTAATCAGTTGCTATTGCCAAGGCTTGGCCACTCTTTCCTCCCCTTCGGATCTCAATTGTATTCTCTTGAACGAGAATCATCCCTACCACTGAGTTCCATATCCACCTTGAGTCAGGCAAGTCCTGCACACGGTAAACTATGTTCACGAACTCATCAGGTAACTTCATCAGTAAACAGTTAACCTTTTCTTTTTCACTAAAATCTTTTCCCGCACTCTCTAGCTCCATGAAGAGTGTAGCAAGCTCATTGCAAAAATCCAACATATTTCCCCCTTTGTATACATACTCCTTAACTTTCTGATCAGCCAACTGTTGTTGCTGAATCGTACCACTTCGGTACATCTCTATGAGAGCCATCCAAAGATCGGATGCCCTTTCTACCTGCAAATGAGGACATGCAAGTCCTTGAGTGAGATGGCGTAGGATGAAGTGTTTTGCCGCCATATTGTTAAAGTCCCAGGTTTTAGTATCATTCTCCTCATTCCTCGGAATAGGTGACATAAATGTCGAACCAGTTGCTATTGGTGTGATCGTCTCCTTCTCCTTTCCTTTGTCCACCACCTCTCATTTTTTTGTTTCCTACGTTGAAGGTGGATCCTCTTTCCTGGTGAATCTGGTTCCTCGAAACACTAAAGGAATTCGAAGACTTGATGGACGCCCCAACCGTCCACTCACTATCCCACAAATCCTTTTTTCGCATAGAGCTCCTATCATCATACTTTCCCAGTATATGAAGCTAGTTCCATTAAAGATTGGTACCCTAAAGGGTGGGCCCATAACCTGAAACTCTGAGACCTCCATAAGTCCTCAAAGTAGACAACTTCCAAGAAGCCTGTAGGATAATCTTGACCCCTTTGTGTTTCAGCAAAGATAACTGCCACCCTGGCAGACAAAAGCCCTGACCACCTCCACCCCTGTAAAGGCAAGATTCCCTTAAGTCGTTAGCAAAAAGAATCTCTGAATTTGCTCCCCTGAGCAGTAAGTTATGGAGGGTCAAAGTTGACCTTTTTTACAAAAGCTCTCTGGGAGAGGGGGTCCTATCTTCTAATTTTTCTAAGTCCTATCTCTCTCACAGACTTTATCTACTGATGTACGTAACCAATCAGAATTGAGTAACGTACGCAAAAGTACAGGTGCCGGTTTACTTTATGTACGGACATTGTACGACATGGCCAAAATGTCGACACATATCAAATCCGGATTCGGTGCCATAATCTCCGGAGATTCCACAATCCAACGGAATTTCGCCACGCGTCATCCGATGTGGCGATGGCCATAAACTGCCGAAATCTTCCTCCGCGATCTCGGCGCTAATCCCGGCCGTCCGATTAAATTCGGATTTAATCGTAGCCGTAATAAATACATGCGCGGTATTTGTTTCATTTACGAAACAAATGCGCGGTACTGATTTATGTCCGTACCCTAAGTCGTACATTATATATTACTGGATCTATGTATCCCGTAATTCATTTCAGTTAAATGGTTTATCGCACGTATACATATTTAAATAAATATCAAACTATATACTACGTAACATTAATCTTAGACTTAACGGCTAAGGCAACCGGCTATTTCTTGTCTGCCGGCCGGTAGGTACAAGGATCAAATCGTGCCGCCGGCACATACCTTTTAAATAAATAAATAAAACCCTAATATAAAATTCCCGTAAACCTCAGGATAGCCTAGGTAGCCATGGCTCTAGCTTCCTCTCCAATTTCTCAGTGACAGCGACAAGTTTGAGAGTTGGAGAGAGAAGTTAGAGATAGACTGCCTCAACTTCTATATTTCTTTTCAGACCTAGAAAATACTAATAAAACCATTAGTTTCTACAGGGTACACATTCTTCACTGTTAACTTGTTTAGCGCTCCGTAGTCCACACACATCCGAATGTTGAAAACACTAGATTTAGGGGAGTTATTTTCTAGGTCTTAATTAAAAAATAAAGGGAAAAAGAAAGCACAGGCAGCCTGCCTCCACCTTCTCTCTCTAGCCCCCATACTTATTGTAGTCACTGAAGGTGAGAGAGGGCGGTGGAGCCATGGCTGCCTTAGCTCCATAGGCAAGGCTTAAGAGTGACCTAAGTCACTCGTAACCAAGAAGGTTGAGTCCGGTAGGACTCGAACCTCCGACCGGTAGGGTGAGGCGTAGCCGTCAACCCTTACCAGTGTGTCGTAGTAGTCCGTTATGATTCATAGAGTTTGATAGCTATTTAAACAATTGATAGTCGACTAAACCGATTAAATGAATTACAAATAGAATACGTAGAAACTAGTTGGAGTTTTTGTGCGCACGAAACAAATATACCAAACATTTGTTTTTGAACGGCTGTTATTTAAAGCCGGTTTGATCCGACGGCCCGCACCATCGTCGAGGCCCTGAAATGGTCGCCTTGGCGGTTTTTGGTCGTGACATGACCTAGCGACACGTGGCACGACGTTATTGAGAAGAGGAAATCGCGGAGAACACGAGGACAAGTCGGAAAGAGACAGTAGTCCAATCCATGGCTGTGTCGTACACACGCGTTAAAGAAAGTACATCGGCCATAGTACCTTTCTATATTGTACAGTCTTTTGATTGGTTCCGTACCTTTGGAGATAAGAGTTGTGAGAGGGTTTAGGACTTAGTGGATTGAGGAGGTAGCCGCCTCTCTCCCAATAAGCTTGTATAAAAATTGGCATCTTTGCCACTCAATAACTAATTGCCTGGTTAGGCGTTTTTCAGTGATTCTTCTTGTTGTGGACTTAAGGGAGTCCAGACTACAGAGAGGAGTTGTCATATTATCTATTTGTGTGCTTAGTGTAGAAATTAATGGTCTTTTAAAATATTTTCTAGGTTTGAATAGAAATAAGAAAGAAGCCGAGGCAGTCTACCTCTAACTTCTCTCTCCAACTCTCAAACTTGTCGCAGTCACTGAGAAATTGGAGAGGAAGCTAGAGCCATGGCTACCTAGGCTATCCAGAGGTTTACGGGATATAAATATTAGTTTATTTATAATTAAGGATATGTTTACTAAAATATGTAACCATCTCCAGGATTTGAACCTGGAACCTGCCGGCTAGAAAACCGCCGGTAGCCGGTAGCTCTAACCGTTAACTCTAGAGATAGTGTTACGTATTATAGGGTTTGATAATTATTTAAACATTTATACGTAGGTTAGTTCATTTAAATGAAAAAGTTTTACGGGAGACATAGATCCAGTAATGTAAAAGTACGGATTACGGTACGTATAAGAAATAAATACCGCGCATTTATTTCCTTACCGAAACGAATACCACGCATGCATTTATTACGGCTACGATTAAATGTGAATTTAATCGGACGGATGAATTTAAACGCCTAGATCGCGGAAGGAAATTTCGGCGGTTTTTGATCATAGCCACATCGGATGACATGTGGCGGAATGGCATTGGATCGCGACATCTCCGAGGATTAACCAAGCCAATCTGGATATACCACGTGTCGACATTTAGGCCATGTCATACAAAGTTCATACAGAAAGTACACCGGCAGTTGTACTTTTATTTACGGAGGAGAAATCTGATTGGTTTCGTACATCAGTAGATAGAGTCTGTGAGAGAGATAGGACTTAGAAAAATTAGAATATAGGACCCTCTCTCCCAGAGAGCTTCTGTACAAAAGGTCAACTTTGACCCTCCATAACTTAGTGCTAAGGGGAGCAAATTCAGAGATTCTATTTGCTATCGACTCACGGAAATCTTGCCTTTACAAAGGTGAAGGTGGTCAAAGTTATTGTCTGCCAGGGTGGCTGTTGTTTTTGCTGAAACACAAAGGGGTCATAGTTTTCCTGGAGGCTTCTTGGAAGCTGTCCACTCTAAGGACTTATGGAGGTCTTAGTATTTCAGGTTATGGGCCCACCCTCTAGGGTACATAAATTTCATGGAAGTGGCTTCATATACTGGGAAAGTATGATGATAGGAGCTCTATGCGAAAAAAGGTTTTGGGGGATAGTGAGTGGAAGATTGCAGCGTCCATCAAGTCTTGGAATCCCTCCAGGGTTTGGAGGAAGTAGATTCACCAGGAAAGAGGATCCACCTTCAACGGAGGAAACAAAGGAAGGAGAAGTGGTAGACAAAGGAAATGAGAAGGAGGCGACCACACGAATAGCAACTAGTTCGGCATTCATGTCATCTATTCCGAGGAACGAGGAGAATGATACTCAAACCTGGGACTTCACAATATAGCGGCAAAACACTTCATCCTACGCCATCTCACTCTAGGACTTGCATGTCCTCATTTGCAGGTAGAAAGGGCATCCGATCTTTGGATGGCTCTCATAGAGATGTACCGAAGTGGTACGATTTAGCAACAACAGTTGGCTGATCAGAAAGTTAAAGTGTATGTATACAAAGTGGGGAAGTTGTTGGACTTTTGCAATGAGCTTGCTACACTCTTCATGGAGCTAGAGAATGCGAGGAAAGTTTTTAGTGAAAAAGAAAAAGTTAACTATTTACTGATGAAGTTACCTGATGAGTTCGAGAACATAGTAACCGTGTGCAGGACTTGCCGGACTCAAGGTGGATATGGAACTCAGTGGTAGGGATTATTCTCGTTCGAGAGAATACGATTGAAATCCGAAGGGGAGGAAAGAGTGGCCAAGCCTTGCAACTGCGACCGATTGGAGGAACAAGGATTCCCGGAAACCGGTCGGAAACTATGGGGGGAGGGAGCAGAAAAATCAGACCGACGAGTTCGGACCAAGGGCTCCCAAAGGTTTATGTCATTTTTGTAAGAAACCTGGGCACTATATGGCAGAGTGCACTAAGCTAACCGAGCTTCGGTTAAAAGAGGGGCAGACCGGTGGTACCCCGAGAGGAAAGAAAAAGGCCTTTGTGACACAAGTTCATGAGGCGGAATGCGAGGACGAGGACGATGAGCTTCTTTTGGATGAGGAGTTGGAGGCGAAAAACGAGGTCGAAATACCACGAAGGCAGAAATGTGCTTACGGTGGATTCAAAGGTGAAGCAGGCTGGATTGTAGATTCAGGTGTCTCCATGCACATGTGTAAGGATAGGCACCTGTTCACTAAGATAAGAAAGATTCCCATCGTAGAGATAGAGTACGGGGATGGAAGGATAGTCACCACTACTCTTGTAGGATCGGTAGATTTGAAAGTGTTAGTAGTCGGAAAGACATCCATAGTAACATTCTCCGATGTATTGTTTATTCCGGAGCTGAACAAAAACCTCATCTCTACATCCGTATTAGATGATAAGGGTTTTTTTACTAGCACTAGGGAAGGAGTCTTTACTGCTAGTTTTGAGGAGGATGTCTATTTCATTGCTGAGAAAGGTAGCCATGGGATGTTTAGGCTGGTTTTAAGTAATGAAAAGAAGAAACTTTATTATGCTGGTGTTCATGATATTATGATGTGGCATAAGAGGCTTGGGCATGTGAATCTAGACAAGTTAAGAGAGATGAAAAAGATGGGAGTGGTGGAAGGGATTAAGTTTAGTGAGAATGATAATATAAGTGATTGTAGTGGATGTGCTCAAGGTAAAACACACAGATTACCCTTTCCTAAAACAGCCACCTATAAGGGAGAAAAAATTCTAGATCTAGTACACACAGATATTTGGGGACCAGCTAAAGTGCCCTCACCGGGGGGGAAGAGATTTATGATGACTATCACTGATGATTGGTCTCGGTATTCGCGAGTGTATTTTTTGAAAAACAAGTCCGAAGCTCAGGATTGTTTTAGACAATATAAAGTATGGAGCGAAAAATTTCATGAAACTTCAATCAAGAGAATAAGGAGTGACAATGGTGGAGAGTATACTTCTAACCAGTTTGAAAATTTTCTGAGAGAAGATGGGGTTCAACACCAAAAGATAGTTCTAGAAAACCTGGAACAGAATGGGGTAGCTGAAAGGTTAAATAGAACACTAAGTGATAGTGCTAGACGTATGTTGTCAGATAAGAAGATAGGAAAAAGGTTTTGGGCAGAAGCAATGAATTGTGCTAATTACCTAAAAAATAGGGTTCTTACTTTAGCTATAAAAGATCAAACACCTTATGAGAGATGGAGAGGCCGGAAACCAGACTTATCTCACTTAAAGGTTTTCGGCAGTCAAGTATTCAGTCTAGATATTGATCGGTCCAATTGTAAGCTAGATCCTAAAGGAAAACCGGGATACTTATTAGGATATGATGAGTATGTTAAAGGATATAGAGTTTATGATCTAAAAAGAGAAGACATAATCTTAGTAAAGCATCTAGTAGTTATGGATGAAGGAAAGTCTGTGGATCCCTTCAAATATACAAAGTCAGTAAAAATCAGATTTGAGTCAGAAAATTCCGATGACTTTAAGCTTCCTAACTATCTTGGTTTTAGAGAAGATGATATTCTTCCAGGTACAAATCAGACCGAAAAGGACGCGGCTGTGGAAACTCCAGTGACAACTCTACCCGAAGCGGAAGACGTGGTGGAAACTAATTCGGAATCAAGGGATAGGGGAGAAGCCGAGTTTGTTCGAAAGAATCCACGAGAACCATCTATTCCGGCCTCAGATTTTGAGGGGGGATGGAGAAGTAGCAAAAGACTATAAGAAAAACAGGTTAATAACAAGGTAACTAAACTATCTCATCAAGATGAATCTCAGACTTATGGAGAGGCGATGACTTGTCCAGAAAGAAACCGGTGGAAGACAGCCGTCTATGAGGAGATGGCCTCAATTATGGCAGCCGATTCTTGGGAGCTGGTGGATTGTCCACCTAACCAAAAACCAATCGGTTGTAAGTGAGTTTTCAAATCAAAACTGAACCTAGATAACACAATCAAGCGCTACAAGGCACGATTAGTGGCAAAGGGATTTACACAAAAAAAGGGAATTGACTACGAGGAATTCTTTGCCCCGGTGGTCAGATTTCCCTCCGTCCGCATACTTCTCCGCCTGGAAGCAACTGAAGACATGGAAGTGCACCAGATGGACTTCAAGACATCCTTTTTGCATGGAGAATTGGAAAAGGAGATCTTCATACGATAACCCGAAGATTTTGTGGAGGAAGGAGAGGAGAGTAAGGTATGCCGGCTGATTAAATCTCTTTATGGTTTGAAACAGGCACCTCAATAGTGGAATAAGAAGCTTGATGAGTTTCTTACCGGTCTGGGATATATCCGGATCAGCTCAGATCACTCAATTTATGTTTTCGAAGATGAGGAAGGTTTTATATTTATTGCAATTTATGTTGATGATTTGCTTATTTTAAGTAAATCAATGGAAAAAATTAATAAACTGAAAACCGATCTTAAGGGGAGATTTGAAATGGAGGATATGGGGGAAGCAAAATATATTTTGGGAATTCAAGAAGAGAGAGACAGAAAAAGAAAAATTATAAGATTGACTCAAAAGGAAGCAATAGGGAACATGCTTGAAAAATTTCAAATGGATAAAGCTAATAGTTGTACAATTCCAATGGAGTTGAAGAAGGGAAGTGAGGGGAGTGAGGAAGAAGGAGTCATAGTTTTAGACGAGGAATTATCTCCTGAAGAACAGAAGTTCATGCAGACTAATCCTTACAGACAAGTAGTGGGAAGTATAATCTATTTTATGAATTGTACCCGACCGGATTTAGCTGCAGCTGTAGGAGTGCTGAGTAGAAGTCTAAAT
This sequence comes from Zygnema cylindricum, assembly GCA_037447655.1. Classification (NCBI taxonomy): domain Eukaryota; kingdom Viridiplantae; phylum Streptophyta; class Zygnematophyceae; order Zygnematales; family Zygnemataceae; genus Zygnema; species Zygnema cylindricum. The sequence goes on from JBBHKE010003248.1 coordinate 56,799, forward strand.
GCACCCACTAAGAGGGATTAGGAGGCAGCTAAGAGAGTCCTTAGATATTTGATAGGAACTAGGGATCTATGGTCTAATTTGGGTGGGGAGAACACTGACATCACTACTTGGAGTGATGCCAGTTATGGTGATGCTCCAATGAGGAGATGCACTTCTGGATATGTATTATATGTGGGTGATGGGGCTTGCTGTTGGAGTAGCAAACAACAAAAAGTTATTGCTCAGTCCACCATGGAGGCTGAGTATATGGCTTCTTGCTCTGCTGTAAAAGAATTGATGTGGGTCAAGTCTTTGCTTAGTGAGCTTGGTCACCTTAAGAGTGGTGTGTAGAAAATATTTTGTGATAATTAAGGAGCATTCGCTATTTCTGCCAATCCTAAACATCATTTTAAAGCAAAACACATGGACATTAGACTCAGCTTTGTTAGAGAGAAAGCAGAAAACAAAATTATCAGTTTAGAGTACCGACCAAATAGTGAGATGGTAGCAGATATGATGACCAAACCTGTGCCTTCCCCTAAGCTTATTTTCTGCAGGGAGAAGTGTGGTCTGAAATTAAAGATTGACGAGAAAATAAGGGGAGTGTAGAAATTAATGGTCTTTTAAAGTATTTTCGAAATAAGAAAGAACCAGAGGTTTACGAGATATAAATATTAGTTTTTTTATAAATAAAGATTTGTTTACTACAATATGTAACCATCTCCAGGATTTGAAACTGGAACATGCTGGCCAGAAAACCGCCTGTAGCCGGTAGCTCAAACCGTTAACTCTAGAGATAGTGTTACGTATTATAGGGTTTGATAATTATTTAAACATTTATACGTAGGTTAGTTCATTTAACTAAAATAGTTTTATGGGAGACATAGATCCAATAATGTAAAAGTACGGATTACGGTACGGATAAGAAACGAATACCGCGCATTTATTTCCTTACCGAAACGAATACCACGCATGTATTTATTACGGCTACGATTAAATGTGAATTTAATCGGACGACAGAAATTAAACGCCGAGATCGCGAAAGGGAATTTCGGCGGTTTTTGATCATAGCCACATTGGATGACACGTGGCGGAATGGCATTGGATCGCGGCATCTCCGAGGATTAAGGGAGGGAATCTGGATATACCTCGTTTCCACATTTAGGCCATGTCGTACAATGTTTGTATAGAAAGTACACCAGCAGCTGTACTTTTATGTACGGAGGAGAAATCTGATTGGTTTCGTACATCAGTAGATAGAGTCTGTGAGAGAGATAGGACTTATAAAAATTAGGAGATAGGACCCTCTCTCCTAGAGAGCTTCTGTACAAAAGGTCAACTTTGACCCTCCATAACTTAGTTCTCAGGGGAGCAAATTCAGAGATTCTTTTTGCTATCTTTACAAGGGTGAAGGTGGTCAGAGTTATTGTGTGCCAAGGTGGCAGTTGTTTTTGCTGAAACACAAAGGGGTCAGAGTTATCTTAGAGGTTTCTTGGAAGCTGTCCACTCTGAGGACTTATGGAGGTCTCAGAGTTTCATTTAGGTGGCAGTTGCTTTAGTTGAAAGTGGGTTAGTTGAAAACTACCTAGAGGCTTCCTCAATTTTGGTCCAAATGGGGGACACACAATTGCAGGTTATGGGCCCACCCTCTAGGGTGCCCATATTCAACAGGTTCATTTACCGGGAAGCTATGATTATAGGGGCATTTTGTGAGAAATGATACTGGGGTATTGTTAGTGGACAAGGGAAACGTCCGTCTAAAGGAACCCCACGAGGGTTTAGAGGAGTGAGGTTTTCTGCAGCACGATTTGCTCCAACGGAGGAGACAAATGATGGGGACAGCAATGTGTCCTAAAAGGGGAAAGGAAAGGAGACACCTCTCACACCTATTGCCACGGCACTCAGGCGGTGGCCGTGAAGACCGAGGAAAACGACATTCAGATGTGGGAGTACACCAACATGAATGATAGCACTTCATTTTGAGGCACCTCACTCAAGCTTTGGCGACCTTTCACCTTCACATCTTCAAGGCCGAGGAGTTGTGGATGACCTTAGTCGTGATCTATAGAGCTAGCACCATTTAGGAGCTCCAGCTAGTTGAGCAAATGGTGACGAGTTACAATGTCAAAGGAGGAAAGATGTTGGACTATTGCAACAATCTCTCTTGTCTGTACATGGAGATGGAAAGTGCCGGATGGACAGGCACTATGAAGATGAAAGTTAACACTCTCATCATGAAGTTGCCGGAGGAGTACGAAAATATAGTGTACCGAGTGGAAGAAATGGATGATAGTGCTTGGAAGTGGAACACCGTGGTCCGAATGATACTTGTGCGAAGAACACCATTGAGATCCGGAGAGGAGGAAAGAACGTTCAAGCTCTAGCTGCCGGAAAAGACCGGTGGGGGAAGGATCTGAAGAAGCCGTACAACAACTTCAAAGGGGAAAAGAAACAATCGGGAAAACCGAGGACTCCAAAGTGCCTTTGCCATTTCTTCAAAAAGCCGGGGCACTTCATAGCTGATTACATCAAGCTATCGGAGCAGAGGCTTTAAGAGAATTGTGGAGGGTGTTCTTTCGGATGGAAGAAGAAAGCACTTGTGGTCACACGAGTGAAAGGAGAGACCGAGGAGGACGAATCTTCCAAGGAGGAAGATGGGGAGCTTCTTCTTGACGAGAATCCAAAAGAGAAGGAGATCCCTCGGAAACAGATTTGTGCCCTTGGAGCCATTCGAGAAGCTCTAGAGGAGGGATGGATCATCGACTCAGGTGCATCCATGCATATGTGTCGTGACAGGCACCTATTCACTAAGCTAAGAAAGATCCCTACTGTGGAAATAGAGTATGGGGATGGGAGATTAGTGACCACAGATCTAGTTGGCTTGGTAGATCTGAAAGTCTTACTGGAGAGTAAGTCTTCTATTCTCACCTTTTTAGATGTGCTCTACATTCCTCAGCTGAGTAAAAATCTTGTGTCTACCTCTGTATTAGATTACAAGAATTTTGATACCTTCACTAGAAAGGGAGTCTTTACAGCTAAGTATGGAGATGAAGTCTACTTCATTGCAGATAAGGGTAGCCAAGGAATGTTTAGGCTTAACTTGAGTAATGTAAAGAAAAGTGCTTACTATGGTGGTGTTCGAGCTTGATGATCTGGCATAAGCGTTTGGGACATGTGCAATTTGACGGGCTGAGGGAAATGAAGAAGCTGGGTGTAGTAGAAGGCATTCAGTTTGGGGATAATGAAATGATGGATGATTATAGTGGCTGTGCCTAAGGTTAGGCTCAAAGACTTCCCTTTCCCAAAACTGCCACATATATGGTGAAAAAGTACTAAATCTGGTCTACACGGACATTTCGGGACCAGCCAGAGTACCTTCGATTGGGGGGAAGAGGTATATGCTGACAATTAGTGATGATTGGTCCAAAAATTCCAGAGTCTACTTCTTAAGAAAAAAGTCTGAAACACCAAAGTACTTTAAAGAATAAAAAGCTTGGAGTGAGAAGTTGCATGGAACCCCCATTAAGAGAATAAGGAGTGATAATGGGGGAGAGTACACCTCTTAGCAGTTTGAGGACTATTTGAGAGATGAGGGAGTTAAGCGTCAAAAAAGTGTACCAAATAATCCAGAACACAATGGGGTAGCAGAGAGGTTAAACCAAACTTTGGGAGATAGCGTATGCAGTATGTTGGCAGATAAGAAAATAGGAAAAAAATTTTGGGCAGAAGCCATGAAGTGTGCTAACTACATTAAGAATAGAGTCCTCACTACAGTTGTTAAAGGGATGACCCCTTATGAGAGATGGGTTGGAAGGAAACCAAATATCTCTCACTTGAAAGTATTCGGTAGTCAAGTTAACAGTCTTGACACAGATAAGAAAGACTGGAAACTGGATTGTAAAGGGAAACCGGGATTTTTTGTGGGATATCAAGAGGATGTCAAGGGATATAGAGTTTATGACCTAGCTAAACAAGATATCATTCTTGTAAAGAATCTAGTTGTCATGGATGAAGGGAAGTCTTTTGATCCCTTCAAATACAATAAGAAAATCAGAATCAGTTTTGAGTCCGATAGTGAGGAGAACTTGGATCTTCCCAGAAGAGACACTACTGAAAACATGATTGCAGATCCAACGGAGATAAAAGATGGGGGAGATACACCGGAATCCCCTCATATTCCTACACACATTGAGGAGAGAGAGGAAAAGGAGTCAAAATTGGTTTCCATGGATAAGGGAGCTGATGAGACAGTGCGGAGGAATCTAAAACTTCCCTCCATTCCAGCTTTAGACTTTGACGGAGGACGGAGGAGCAGCAAAAGGCTTCAAGAAAAACAGTCTGCTCACAAGGTAACAAAGTTTTCTCACCCAGATGAGCCTCAGTCATGCTCGGAGGCAATGGACAGTCCGGAGAAAGAGAGATGGGTCAGAGCCATAAATGATGAGATGGCTTCAATCATGGTGGCAAATACTTGGGAGCTGGAAGACTACCCACCAGATAGAAAACCTATTGGTTGTAAATGGGTATTTAAACTGAAACTGAACCCATATAATACCATTGAGAGATATAAGGCTCGATTGGTGGCAAAGGGGTTCACCCAAAAGGAGGGGATAGATCATGAGGAGACCTTTGCTTCGTTAGTTCGATTCCCATCTGTTAGGATTCTCCTTAGTTTAGTAGCAGCGGAAGACATGGAAATTCATCAGATGGATATTAAGACCGCCTTCCTCAACAGAGAACTGGAGGAAATCTTCATGCGGCAACTAGAAGGTTTTGTAGAGGAAGGCGAGGAAAGCAAAGTCTTAAGACTTATAAAGTCCATATATAGACTGAAGCAGGCCCCCAGACAGTGGAATAAGGAACTAGATAAGCTTCTTACCAGTCTGGGGTATATTTTGATCACTTCTGACCATTCTATTTATATGTTTGAGGATGAGAATGGTGTGATTTTTATTGCAATTTATGTGGATGATTTGATGGTATTGAGTAAGTCTACGGATAAGATAAAAAGGCTAAAGGAAATATGTTGGAGAAATTTCAGATGGAGAATGCAAACAGTTGTACCACTCCCATGGACTTGAAGAAAGTAAATGATGGGAGTGTAGAAGGAGGAGTGATAATTCAAGATGATCAGATGAGTCCAAAAGAGAGGAAGTTTATGAAGTCTATTCCTTACAGACAGGTTGTAGGAAGTTTGATTTACTTTATAGATTATACCAAACCTGACATAGCCGCAGCAGTTGGAGTCCTCAGTAGGAGTCTTAATGATCCCAGGAAAAGAGACTGATGGCAGCCAAGAGAGTAATGAGGTACCTGGTGGGAACTAGGAATCTATGGTTGCATTTGGAAGGGGAGCACACTGACATCACTACTTGGAGAGATGCCAGTTATGTAGAAAATAATGGTCCATTTAAAGAATTTTCTAGGTCTAAATAGAAATATAGAAAGAAGCCCAGGCAGTCTACCTCTAACTTCTCTTTTCAACTCTCAAACTTGTCGCAGTAACTGAGAAATTGGAGAGGAAGCTAGAGCCATGGCTACCTAGGCTATCTAGAGGTTTACGGGATATATATATTAGTTTATTTATCGTTAGGGGTTTATTTTCTAAAAAGATATGTGCCGGCCATGGGATTTTATTCTGATACATGCTGGATGGCAAGCAGCCGGTAGCCGGTAGCCTTAGCCGTTAAGACTTTAACTAGTGTTACGTACTATGTGGTTTGATATTATATTAAACATTATTAGGTAGGATAATTCATTTAACTGTAATTGTTTACGGGATACATAGATCCAGTAATGTAAAAGTACGAATTACGGTACGGATAAGAAACTAATACCGCGCATTTATTCGAATACTGCGCATGTAAATATTACGGCTAAGATTAAATGTGAATTTAATCCGACGACCGAAATTAACGCCGAGATCGCGAAAGAGGTTTTCGGCGGTTTTTTGTCATCGCCACATTGGATGACACCTGGCAGAATAACATTAGATCGCGGCATCTCCGAGGATTAAAGGAGCGAATCCGGATATACCACGTGTCGCCATTATGCCATGTCGTACAGTGTCCGTACAGAAAGCACACCGGCAGCGGTACTTTTGTGTACACAAGTGTAATCTGATTGGTTCCGTACATCAGTAGATAGAGTCTGTGAGAGAGATACGACTTAGAAAAATTAGGAGATAGGACCCACTCTTCCAGAGAGCTTCTGTACAAAAGGTCAACTTTGACCCTCCATAACATAGTGCTCAGGGGAGCAAATTCAAAGATTCTTTTTGCTATCGACTCAGGGGAGTCTTGCCTTTACAAAGGTTAAGATGGTCTGAGTTATTGTTTGCCAGAGTGGCACTTGTTCTTGCTGAAACACAGAGGGTTCACGGTTATCTTATAGGCTTCTTCGAAGCTGTCCATTTTGAGGACTTATAGAGGTCTCAGAGTTTCAGGTTATGGGCCCACCCTCTAGGGTACCAATCTTTAATGGAACTGGCTTCATATACTGGGAAAGTATGGTGATAGGAGCTCTATGCGAAAAAAGGTTTTGGGGGATAGTGAGTGGACGGTTGGGGCGTCCATCAAGTCTTGGAATTCCTCCAGGGTTTGGAGGAACCAGATTCACCAGGAAAGAGGATCCACCTTCAACGGAGGAAACAAAAGAAGGAGAGGTGGTGGACAAAGGAAAGGAGAAAGAGACGACCACACCGATAGCAACTGGTTCGACATTCATGTCACCTATTCCGAGGAACGAGGAGAATGATACTGAAACCTGGGACTTCAACAATATGGCGGCAAAGCACTTCATCCTACGTCATCTCACTCAAGGACTTGCATGTCCTCATTTGCAGGTAGAAAGGGCATCCGATCTTTGGATGGCTCTCATAGAGATGTACCGAAGTGGTACAATTCAGCAACAACAGTTGGCTGATCAGAAAGTTAAGGAGTATGTATACAAAGAGGGAAATATGTTGGATTTTTGCAATGAGCTTGCTACACTCTTCATGGAGCTACACAGTGCGGGAAAAGATTTTAGTGAAAAAGAAAAGGTTAACTGTTTACTCATGAAGTTACCTGATGAGTTCGTGAACATAGTTTACCGTGTGCAGGACTTGCCTGACTCAAGGTGGATATGGAACTCAGTGGTAGGGATGATTCTCGTTCAAGAGAATACAATTGAGATCCGAAGGGGAGGAAAGAGTGGCCAAGCCTTGGCAACAACGACTGATTGGAGGAAC